>BGPR01012584.1:22237-44410 GCA_013235015.1 Araneus ventricosus | reverse complement strand
TAAACAACAAATTCATTCAGGAATAATTTAACCCAGAGAATTTATGATACTTCTTCATGAATCAATGATTGGTTGTATCCTGCAACTGCAAGAAAAATTACGATTAGAATAACACAATAGACTGCATAAATTAAGACACGAAATTCATGCATCAAATAGCCAATCTTAACAAAAGATACACATTAACTTACGCAACAAGATTGTATTTACTAGATATTATTGTATTACCCGCTTTATTCACTACAGTGAGTAGCAAACTGTAGCTCGCAAACCACATGTAGCTCAAAAAATGAAGATACAAACATTGTAATTTCGTTTCCAAAATTTTAACAGGACATCATCATTTACATAATGGTGATTTTATTATTTTGTATAATTATGTAAAACCCCAGTTAACCGAACTCAGGTTAACTGAAATCTGGGTTATCCTAAATGCCTCTGAAATCGGAAATCCAAAAAATACGTACTGTACTGCACAGGAATAATCACGAACGCAAAAGCGCAAGGGGCTATGAGAGGCAGACGATCGACCTAATAATGCAATTTTAACTTCAATACGGAACATAAGTTTAGTCTACAAAGATAGTTTTTAATTCCTTTCACACTCCAAACATTTCAGAATTAAATACTGTAAATAGATACAAAATGGTAATAGATGCTCATGGATTAACCGAATCATTAATCGTTATCTCCCCCCTTTAGTTAAGTTAACTGGGGTTGTACTGTATTGCTTTATTTCACCTTCAAAAAGGAACAGTAATTTTCAATACTCGGCATAGTCTTGGACCAGAGTTGAAAAAATTGCATTGGGTGCTCTCATTGACTATGGATGCACATAGTTATGCAAGCAATATTTTTGGAATGCATTTCTTTAAATGCAAAATAAAAAGCAACTACTGATACCAAATTGGAATTGTGCCTTACATTAAAAGTGATTAGTTATAAATCAGGCATACAAAAGTTTTCTTGAGAAAAACAAATGCATTGTTTGTACCGATCAAAAGAAAACAGAGCAATTGTTAACGTTATTTATTATTATTTATTTATTTTTACCTTTAAAATTAGCCCACCCATGATCTAGAAAATTAAAACGTTTGTAAAAGTATTTATACTTTTATATTTAAAGTATTTATAACTTTTAAAAAATTAAGTATCTATACTTTTGTGTTTATGCAAAATATATCATTTCAAAATTTTTTATTATTAAATCACTGCAAAACAAAGAATTGGGGTTCACTTATTTCCTCTTAAATAGTTCTCCTCGTGCTTTATGGTCCCGATTATTAAATACAGTTTTAATAATTTTTGTATACAAGGAAAGAGCTATTAAAAACCAAACAAAAATTATGGTAAAAAATTAAAACCAGGGATTGATACATTTCTGACTTGTGAATAATGGACTCCTTTCAAAATGGAATGTTGGCATCCACTACCTAGTTATTTAGTTAGATTAATTGCTTTATAATAAGATCAAGTAATTTATTGTGCAAATATAAAAATTATTTAAAAATGAAAGCTATATGTACACTGAAAACATAAGGTACAAAATTAACACATTTCTTTATGAAAAATAAATTTTCCTATTTAGATTTCTATCAAGTGATTTCTCTCCCTTTTCTTTACAGCATAACAATCATACACAAGAAATGAAGGTGTTGACTAATAATGCATAGAACAGAACATATCCAAAAATGTTATATACAAGAAAGAGTAACAAATCTTACAAATGAACAGACAATTTTAAACAGGTATGGAAATTACATCTACAAATCATAGCTAATTAAGTACTAATCAAACAAATACTTTTTAAAAAACCTCCAACATTAAAATTAATATAATTTAAACATGATCTTTTATTTCATCAATGTAAATCTTATAATAAAATATCACAAAATTTTCAAGTACACATAGGATTTACAGATCAAGCAGTTTTCTAATGATGTATAAAAAAGTATTTAAAACCTCCTGAAGAGAAAAAGCAAATAATTTGTATAACATCAGGGTGGCCATCATTTTTGCTGTTTCAGTTTCCCTGACTTTTCTCTGACATTTCCAGGTTTTATGAAAAATTTCCCTGACTTTTTTCGGAGGTAGCCCATCAACCATAGAAAAAAATCACCTGCACACTGGCCATACTAAGTATTCATTCAAGTCAGAATGGTTTGAATAAAAAAGCAAAATGTTTGAAAAGAGAACATTTATTTAAAACTTTTAAACAATAAATCATATAATAACTAATACATCTTTACAATGAACAATTCTACTGTACCGAATTTTCCAGGTTTTTCTGTTTAAAAATATAAACTTAAAAAATCTTTAGGACGATCAAAATCTCAATAAAAATATACGTTTCAAAATAAAACACAAAAAGGCAGAGAAAAAAATGTAAGAAAACGATTTTTTACTGATGTTTATAAATTAAAACACAGAATCAGAATATTCTGTCACACGAATGGAATCGAACAGTTTGCAAAAGAAAAAAAGCAACTTTTTATTCCAAAAAACTTCCTTCAATACGGCTCAAAAGGGACAGTATATAAAGAGAAATAAATAAAACATCAAAGACAAAAAAGAGAGAAAAAACAAAATTTGCGAAAATGGGGAAAAAACCTGAATTTACCATTTAAAATTAAATAAAAAATCTTATTTGAATTTTTAAAAAAAAATTGCTGTGGCATCAGCTCACCTCTTCTGCTAATCCATCACTTTGCTAAATTTGATCTCGTATGTCAAAGATCTGGGCGTGCACAAAGAACGAAAAAAAAAACCCTGAACATGCATACATAATACTAAAAAAATTGTTCTTTTATATGTATGGGTAACAGCTGTCCCATACTTTGAAGATCCCATAATTTATCTAAATGATCAGTAATCATAATGTTTCCCAACACTCAGAGGAAAAAAACATACACAAATAAACAAACAAAAAAAAAATGCTGAAAGAAAATATTAGCACTAATTTCAAATACTTCATAATTCAATGAAAAAATCTCCAGAAATGGAAAAACAAACTAATTCTGGTATAACTCCTATTTGATATTAAATCATCATAAAAGCAGGCAATAGTGTGGATGCTAACTTGTAGACAGATAGAGAGAAATTTACGATCTCATAAGCTATCTGAATCTCTTGGACATATAGCCACATCCTGGTTCTTCTTCCACTGAGTGTGATTATACTATAGATTTTCATCTCAAGAAGTATCATCTAATTTAACTACCAAAAGGAACCCGATTTTGTTTTTATAGTCCAGTTGTCGAAGGTCCAAAATGTGGGTGAAAAAACATTAACTCGTATAGTTTTGAAAATTGGTACACATGTTCGTGAGGGGCTTATTATGATCATACTAAAAGTCGCCGTTCCTGGAGGAAGAATTCGCAGTGCCATCTTGGTTTTCATCCCTCCCTTTTTAGTTTTTCCTGAATATCTCGAAAAATATTCAGTTTTCAAATTACAATTGATTAAACAAATTAAAGAGCATAAAATTCCCTCCAAACTATACTTTTATTTTTCTTCCAGCTTTAATAGATTCCCAGATAATGGGTCTCAAAAGTTGCCGCCATTTTTGATTTCATCTCCTTTTTTAATTTCTCTTGAATATATCAAAATCAATTCAATTTTCAAATTACATGTAATCCGCAAATTAAAGAGCGTAAAATTCCCTACAAACACATGTTTTTATTTTTGTTTTAGCTTTAATAGTTTCCGAGATAATGTATTTAAACATTTGCCGTCATCTTGGCTTTTATCCCCCTTTTTTTAGTTTTTTTTTTTAATATCTCGAAAACTATTTAATTTTCAAATTACATTAAGTACAACAAATTAATGATCGTAAAATTCCCAACCAATGCATACTTTTATTTATTTTCTAGCTTTAATAGTTTCAGTGATATTTAAGAAAAACTAAAAAGGGGGGAATAAAATCCAAGATGGTTGCAAATTTTGAAATCCATTATATCGGAAACTATTAAAGCTAAAACAAAAATAAAAGCATGCATTAGTAGGGAATTTTGCGCTCTTTAATTTGCTGACTATATGTTATTTAGAAATTAAATAGATTTCTAGATATTCAAGAGAAACTAAAAAAGGGGGATGAAATCCAAGATGGCGACAACTTTTGAGACCCATTATCTGCAAAACTATTAAAGCTGGCAAAAAAATAAAGTATACATTTGAAAGGAATTTAACGCTTTTTAATTTGTTGAATCAATTAAGATTTGAACATTGAATACTTTTCGAGTTATTCAGAAAAACTAAAAAAGGGGGAATGAAATCCAAGATGGCAGCAACCTTTGAGACCCATTATCTGGAAAACAATTAAAGCTGGAAGAAAAATATAAGCATGTATTTCTAGGGAATTTTACGCTCTTTAATTTGTTAAATCAGTTGTAATTTGAAAACTCGATAGTTTTCAAGATATTCTGGAAAAACTAAAACAGGGTTCGTACACATTTCCTTAAAAGAAAATCAAGGACTATCAAGGACTTTTAAGGACTAAAAAACCCAAAATATAAAGACCTCTAAATTGAATAAACTTAACGAATTGTCGCACGCATTTTTAAATAAAATCTCTTTTTTGCAAATTCAACCTATTAGATGATAAATTATAATATAAAACATAGAAGATACATTACAAATTTAACACAACAAAACTCCTAAAAATATGAGAATAAATTGATGAAAAAACCCCCATGAAACTGGTAATCAAATTAAATATCTTTTAATTCCAAACTTCTTTCATTCAATTTTACATCCAAGGTATTTATTTTAATTTCTTTTTCAGAAATTGTTTTTCTTAGTTCATGCGATTGAATAAATAAATTTATGTCCTTTGACTTTTCAGCCTCATTAGCTAAATCATTTGCTTTCTCATTTGTTTGGTGCATGTCCGTTTGGAGGAACATTTTCTTTTGTTTTAAAAAATCTATTTCTTCCTCTAGAGCTTTTCGTTTCAGTTGTTTTGTTTCAGTCTTTTCTTTGGATCTTTCACTTTCTAAATATTGCATGTATTTTGCACTGAGGTGGCAGCTGTCCTAATTTCTTTAGTAATTTTTAAGTCATAAATAGCCCAGACAGCTTAATAAATTCATGATTTACACGCTGGAAAATATATGAAGCATCTTCTAAATTTTCTATTTCCAGGGCCTTGTTCACCAAAAAACCTCATTGTCCATGTGACAGTATTAATACCATTTTGATAATCTTCCAAACAATTTCATAATGATTATTGCTAAAATACGTTTGTAAAAAATTATCAGGGGAATCACTCTTTGGATTGAAAGAAATAAATTCAAATGAATTTGGCTTTACAATATTTAACAGAAAATCTGCATAGAGTAACGAAATTTCGTCGCAATCTTTTCCCAAAATACGTTTATTTTGCGACAATACAATCAATACCTTTTTCATCTTTTCCTGTGCTTTTTCGGGATATCCAGCCATTACTCGTGGATCAATGCAAATCGCAGGTCTTACTAGTACGTAATTCACAGGACATTTCTGCATGAAATGTTTTATCATTGTTATGATGTTTTTCCGACTATCCTGTCTGAGTGTGAAAACATCCTTGTCTGCTAATTCCTTATTTTTTATCTTTTCTTTTATTAGTTGCTCTGCAGCAAATCCTAAATACACTTAACTTTTATCATTATACAAGTTTGGGTCACTGAAGTTGAATTTGCATAAAGTCTCAGGTTTCTCAATTCTTTCATTCTCTGGTTTCAAAATTTTGAAATGTTGAATGCAATCATTAACAAGTTTTAAAAGCATCACTGGCAAAAAATGGAAGGTTTATCACTTTGATACTGTTCTAAAAATGGTAACAGCACTTTTGACAATCACTCCTATGGGACCATGGAACAATAAAGGCCATCTGTAACTCCTCCCTTATTTCCCAAAGTGTATACGATGGATATGGATTCGTAGAACGCGAGCAGTGTCGTCCCCCCACCCCCACCGCATTCCGCGAGAGCCACGTCGACCGAGATTAGAGCCGCCGAGAAGGGGGAATTAGAAAAACGATAATCGGTGAAATTTTAAATTTTTTAATAATGGCAGAGTAAAAAGTAAGGACTTTTTAAAAATGGGGCATAAAAATAAGGATTTGTAAGGACTTTTAAGGACTAAATGTAAAAGTAAGAACTTTTAAGGACGCGTACAAGCCCTGTAAAAAAGAGGGATGAAATCCAAGATGGCGCTGTGAGCTTACCCCCCAGGACCGGGGACTTTTAGTATGTTTATCAGAAGCCCCTAAAGAACAAGTGTATCAATTTTCAAAAATATATGATTTAATGTTGTTTTTTTTTCAAACCCTTCGTTGACTGGACTAATAGCCGAAATTTCGGTCCCTCGGAAATTTAAATGTAAACACCTCACCCCTGGCGAGGTGTTTATATGAACACGAATGGCATTCATTTTTGACTGTCAGTAAATGACTGATTTTCATTGGTTGCCAACGGTGTTTCATTCTATTTATAAAAAAAAAAGCGAATTGTCGCCTGCAATAAGAATTATCAAATTAAAAAAAATTCCAGGTTTAGAATCAATTTCCCTGACTTTTCCCGGTCTCCCGAAATTCCCCGACTATTCCTGGTTTCCCAGTCAGGTGGCCACCCTGAACATGTCCTCCTACACAAATTTCTAGCAAAAAAAATCACACAGTCATTTGTGTCAAAACTGAAACTTTCCCAGCAAATTCTAATGAAAATATATGCTTAAATTTCAAGGAAAATCAATATAAAAGTAAAGTAATAGAAATTTCATACAACTAAACATAATCTTTTCTATGCAACATTAGTGCAAGCACAACTTACTTACGAGACAAGAATTTTAAAATGTGGAGAATAATATTCAAAATATTGGAGCAAAATTAACATGTATTCATAAAAAAAAAAAGAGTCAAAATTTATCAAGCAAAAATAAATAAACAAGATTCATTTGGAAACATGGTAATTTTTTCCATATATTTTTAATCATCAATTTTAAACTCAACTTCAGAAAATTCTATATATTTTGAAAAAAATAGGAATGTTTAAGGAAATTCTCAGGGAAAGTTCATCACCTTATAAAGATCTCAAACTCAATTTTGAAAATAAAAAAGTTAAAACAGTAAGAAAAGTAAAAATAGCATTAAAAAATATGGCTATCAATTCCTTTAATAAGATCGCTTCAGAATAATTACGATGGATCATTTTGCCAGAAAAGGTGAGAGCTTTGTCAAAATATAAAAAATCACATTTAAGGTGTAAGTATTACATGGTGCGATTTTGAAAATTCTTTATTTTTTAAAAATATTCAAATCATACTTAAAGGTATGCATGTAGAATAAGACTCTTCAAACTGATTTGCTATGTAGTCCAGTCAACAAAGGTCCAAAATGGAGGTGAAAAAAACATTAAATCGTATAGTTTTGAAAATCGGTGCACATGTTCGTGAGGGCCTCCTGATGAACATACTAAATGTCACCAGTCCTGGGGGTTGAGCTTGTGCCGCCATCTTGGATTTCATGCTCCCTTTTTAGTTTTTCTTGAATATCTTGAAAATTATTCAGTTTTCAAATTACAATTGACATAACAAATTAAAGAGCGTAAAATTCCATAGAAATGCCAGAGGCGGCGCCAGAAATTTTCCGACGGGGAGGCAAGACATCTCCGACGGGGGGGGCAAGCGAAATTTCTCTAATACAATAACACACAATATTTAATTTCATATTTAATTAAAGGTAATTAACAATTAATTAGCGAATTCAATTATAATAATTATTTGGAATAATTAGCTATTTGTTGGTGCAGAAAGAATTGTCTGACGGGACGACAAGCAGTAATAGAAAATGAAGAATTAAAAACATAAATCTCATAGGAAATGAAGTATACCGCACTGATATTAGGGAACAAAATACAGATTGTTATCTAAATCTCATAACTAAATAAAATAATAGCCGAAACAAGTGAAAATAATTATTAACTTTTTTAAACCTATAAATGCATAACTACATATTTAAAATTATTGGCAAAATCAGAGGACCAGTTCCCCAGCTCCAAACACTGGACCGATATCGATAATTTTTATTTCACCTGCAAGCTTATGATATGTCATCAATGGTCGCCTGCCCCTACCACATTCCATTTTCGAGAGAAACCGAAAAAAATACTTCTCTACTGCACATTGTCTTTTGGGAAAAACCATGAGATAGTTCCCCAGCCTGAACCACTGGACCGATTTCGACAACTTTTACTGCATATGAAAGTTTTTGACGTTTAGATATATCATCACTGGTCCCCTATCACCCACCGCCCTTCATATTCTAAATACATCGCAAACTAAAGCTTTCCTAATGTACCTCAGCCTCTACAACCGCCAACTTATTTCTCCAAGTTTCAAGCATAGGTACAGGATATTAAAATTAGAGACGAACAGCTGGTCGCCAAAGGCGGGTAGTCTATATATTTAAGTATTTCTATACCAAAGGATAAAATCCAACCCACTGGACCTATTTTGACATTTTTTTTTTTCATATGGCTAGCGACTCTAGGTCAGTCATCAAAGATGGCATTCCCCACCGACCCTCATTTTTTAGAGAAATCGGAAAAACGCTACTTCACGGTACATTCTCTATGGGGAAAAACCTTGACTGAGTCCCCAGCCTCAATAACTGGACCGATTTCGCCAATTCATCTGATCACTTTGCAAGTATAGATAACCACTCAGAATGCCTCATGTTTATTGTGTAAGTTTAAAACAGTATTTTTGAACAGCTTTAATGAAAACGGTTCTTCAAAAAAGAACAAAATATCTACTCTAGGGGATGGAAACATTATTCAGAGCAATATCATATTGCATTTATGGTTCTGAAAACTTTTAGTCAAATTTGTGCAAAATATTAAAACTCAAATGTGGATTTTTCGTTGTCCCTTATCCTGTTCCACTAATCTATATGCAGTATTTAAAACTGAAAAAAGGTAGTGGTTGCGAGCCGCGAAGCGCTGACCACAGCGAGTTTCTCTCCCTCTTTATGTATATACTAGCAGTACGCGCCCGCGGAATCAGGACTTCAACAAAATGAAAAAATAAAACCACAATGGCATGAAAAAGTTCTGAAAACAAAACAAAAGATACACATTATTGATTTTCCCACTAATTTTTCTTCGCGATAATGACATTTCAACTATAGAAAATACAGAGTACGTTAATCCGAAACAATATTAAAAAATTGCACCGTTAAAATGATTATTATAAAGCAAATAAAATTTGCGACACAAACACGTTAAGACACTGCCGAAAAAAAATAATCGAAGTCATTCAGTTGAAGGTTATGACGCCACCTGCGCTCGGCACCGTCAGTCATTGAAATTGCCTACAACGTCGCGGAAAAGCGTCACGGGAGGGAGCTCGGTAGATAAAAATCTTTCAACTGACCAGGAAAAAATTTAAAAAAAATGGGAAAAGATATTTCAACCGTTCTTGTTTTATATACGACAGAACCGTTCCAGTTATAAGCTGAAAAAAATTGAAAATAATAGTGTTATTAAAACGTCGGATGCAGCAAATTTAAAAACAAAAATTAAATTTCGATCGCAAAACTGACTATTTTTAAAAAATTTCTCAAAATTCAGTAAACTACGTTTGAAGCTCAAAACAAACTTCATTAGAACGAAAATTGTTTGCTCTATCCGATGGTGCATTGATTGTTTTTCAGCGATCATTAGAAAAGATACTACAGCCGTAAACGTGCCAAAAATGACCCAAAACATTAAATAAAAAATTTTCTAGAATGAATTTTAAAATTCCGGCTTCGAGGTGCATTAGTCACCTTTACGATTACATGTGTGCCAAATTTCATGACTGTGAGTGCAATAGATTCGTCTGGACATCGCGCGCGCGCGCACGCACGCACGCACGCACACACGCACGCAAACATTTCCTTTTATAAGTATAGATTCTTTTGAAAAAAAGACTGTGTCTGCTTGGATCTTTAAGCTCTTTCGGAGGTCACTTTTTCATTTTTTTTTAATTGGGAAAATATATCCCTAATTGTTTCGTCGGTATTTGTTGATGAAAGGGAATAATATCTATTTTTTCTAAAGTCGTTCAGCTGAAAGTTGCATTCGATGATGGTCGCAACCCATAGCAGAATTTTTATCAGAGAATCAGCACTAGAAAGGTAAAAATGAACTCTTGAATGTTAACCCCGATTGAGACCGAAAAATCACTTTTCTCTTTACAATGGGAAAGGAATAATTAATTTTGATCTGATTTCCGGTGTTGATTTTGAGTGTATGAATTTTTTGTTCTTTCTTCTTTGCATTTTCTCTTAATAAAAGGTCTGTGGTCAGAGAGACGAAAGGAATGCATTTGAAGTTGAACGGGTGACCAACCCGACAGATCAGATGGGTTTGAGTGGCCGTTAATAGAGGTTATTTTAACATTATGTCTATGGGCCGAAAAATTCCATGCCGATCAAAAATGGTCGCTGAGAGGAGTGACCGCTATGTATCGCCACACTCTTGTTTAATATAGATACTTTAGCTTTCCCTAATAAATTTACCGACAAGTGATCAAAGCAGTCAATGGAAATAACAAAAAATGCAAATTTTCACCCGTCTTGTTGATCTCTTAGCCGACCGACCGAAAACAGTGGACAAAATGCGACATCTGATGCACTTGTCACCTTGTCGGTTATTCTGTCAATGCGGTGCGCGCTACAGGCCAAATGGACAAGTGAAACAGATGCCGGTCATTCTGTTGATTTAAACCTTAATCATACGTCAAATTTGGACACAAATAGCTTATCTCGACTGTTTATTATATAATAACTTTAAGATGGGATTTAAAATATTAGATTCCTTGATACCCATCTCTCCACATCTCCCGAAACAGAAAAGATTTTTACCGACGAAAGTCTTCATTTCTCGGCGACGGGAGAGCAAGTGGTCACCGACAGGGGGGCAATTGCCCCCCTTGACCCCCCGCTAGCGCCGCCCCTGAGAAATGCATGCTTTTTTTATTTCTTCTAGCTTTAATAGTTTCTAAGATAATGGGTCTCAAAATTTGCTGCCATCTTGGATTTCATCTCCCCTTTCTTAATTTTTCTCGAATATCTCGAAAACTATTTAATTTTCCAATAATATGTAATGCTACAAATTAATTAACCTTAAATTCCCAACAAATACATGCTTTTATTTTTTTCTAGCTTTAATAGTTTTTGAGATATCTTTTAAAAAACTAAAAAAAAAAAAAAGGATAAAATCCAAGATGGTAACAAATTTTGAAATCCGTTTTCTCGGAAACTATAGCAGCTAAAACAAAAATAAAAGCATGAGTTTGTAGGGAATTTTACGTTCTTTAATTTTCTGATTACATATGATTTGAAAATTGAACCGTTTCTGAGATATTTAAGAAAAACTAAAAAAGGGGGATGAAATCCAAGAAGGTGGCAAACTTTGAGACCCATTATCTTGGAATCTATTAAAGCTAGAAGAAAAATAAAAGTATGTATTTGTAGGGCATTTTATGCTCTTTAATTTGTTAAATCAATTATAATTTGAAAACTGAATAGATTTCGAGATATTCTAGAAAAACTAAAAAAGGGAGGTTGAAATCTAAGATGGTGGTGCAAGCTCAGCCTCCAAGACCAGAGACTTTTAGTATGTTCATCATGAGCACCTCACAAACATGTGTACCAATTTTCAAAACTACATGAATTTTTTCAACCGACTGGACTATCAACTAAGATTTTTTAACAAATTTATCGACTTTGAGACCAATTATCTCAAACTATTTAAGCAAGAAGAAAAATACAAGCATGCATTTGTAGGAAATTGTACGCTCTTTAATTTGTTAAATCGCATGTAATTTGAACATTAAATAATTTTTGAGATATTCAAGAAAAACTAAAAAAGGGGGTTGAAATCCAAGATGGAGGCAAACTTTGAGACCTATTGGGGTTGAAATATAAGATGGGGGCAAACTTTGAGACCTATTATCTGGGAAACTATTAAAGTTAGAAAAAAATAAAAGTATGAATTTGTAGGGAATTTTATGCTCTTTAATTTGTTAAATAAATTGTAATTTCAAAACTGAATAATTTTCGATGTATTCAGGAAAAGCTAAAAAATGGAGGATGAAATCAAAGGTGGCGGTGCAAGCTCACCTCCCCCAGGGACGGGGACTTTTGGTATGTTCATCAGGAGCCCCTTACGAACTTGTGTACCAATTTTCAAAACTATACGATTTAATGTTTTTTTCGAACCCATCATTGACTGGACTAATGGCTCTAATGACAATGCATTCAGATACAATAAGGAGACGTATACCTTCACAACCAAAAGATTACGTTGCACATATTCATAAATTGTCAAAAAGAGTTTTGTAGTATTTACCAATGTCTTTTTAAATTGAGCATTTATGTGATATTTTCACATGCAATAAAATAAAATTTAATCTTTATATACCTTCTACAGCTTTATTCATATGGTTCACTAATATTTAATACCAGAAAAAAATACAATATAAATACTAGAATTCTTGACTTAAGGTAACATTATGCATAGAATCATAATTATATTTCCTCACACACATGCATTCTTGCAAATTTTATTAAATATAATCATACATCTTAAAACAGTAAATCAATAACTTTTTTTCTGGAAATGATATTAATTGTAAAAGGGGAGACAGCAAGGGAGCTATATAATCCAATGAATTAGTTGTAATATTTTCATCAGCAAATATAAATTTGATTCCTTGATTTTTAAAGTTTTAAATACTAGAACTCTTTAACTTTAATAAGACATTTTATTAATTTTCCCACCTTTTTCTCTCTTTCAAGAACTGTTACAGCTCTAGTCATAATAGATAATTAAATCAATATGTAAGCTTGTCAGCATGTGTATGAGGTTTAAGAATTAGAAAATAAAGAGAAAATTATCACTTTAAGAATAAAATATATATTGTTTGCAAATAGAATTAAGGTTCTATAAATTAGTTTGACTTGAAGCAAGCAATATTTTTCTTATGGATATCAGACTTTCATACAACATCTCTAAGAACAAAATGCCTAACAAGCAATCACAAAATACTTATAAGGTTTCAGCAACCTCTCATTTGTTACTTAAAATGTTGTATGAAATGATGAATATAATTAAACATAAATGCTCAAAAATAACAACTAGAAAATATTCAAGTAACAACTGATTAAAAATAAATAAAAACATTAATAAACATGCAGTTGGGCCATCATAAATTTTAATTTAATCATGAGTAAACCTGAATTACTAATAAAATACCCAGATCTCTCGGTAACGCTCTGACGTCACCAACAATAAAACTCGAATCATAGCACTGCAAGACGTTAAACAGCATTATTTCATTGTTAGAGAACCTAAATTTCAGTAATTTTAAATTTAAAAGAGTAATTGCTGTTCTAATTTCAAATTTAATAGCTCTAAAATAGGGAAATGAAATTTGCTATCCATTGATATAAAATTTATCTCGCTATGATCAACAGTTCCCAAGAAATTTTAAATTATATTAATCATATATTTCAAATTAATTTTGGTTTTTTAATAGAAAGTAGAAAATTGTGTCAGTGGTATATCATGTGCCTGATATAGTTTGGATGCCACAATGCATCTAATTATTTAGTGCAATCGTGATGTTATAATTTGATAATATTTTTTGGCAACGTTAAAATTTACACTAAAGACATCTGAAGTACAAGGAAAATTGTTAAACAATGAAAAATACTTCACAATGAATGTTGTTTACAAAAAGGTTTTTGAATAAAGAAATTTGTAAATAATATGTAAATAAAAAAAAATATTTCCTGTCATAATACATATATTCATTTTATTTGTTTTCAATCAATGTTAAACATTTCTCTAGCATATATATCTATTTAAACATGTCAGATTTGACAGGAAATCTCTTGAATGAAGAGGCAATTTGCACGTGTCATGGTATGACAGGTGATTTTCTAATTATAGACATTAAAAGTTGGCTGTGAATCAACTCATAAAACATGTTTTGTATTGCCTTTTATTTGAGGGAAGAAGTCTTATACAGACATGACACAGGCTTGGAACAAAAAAAGCGGAGCTTCATAAATAAGGATTTGTGTCAAACGTAAACATCGAGAAGTAGAACAAGTATGATTAATTAACCAATAAATCAATAAATTTATACAAAAAGTGCTTGAGATAATAAAACTATTGTAGAATTATTATTTAAAAGAAAATTAATGGATGAAAAATGAATTACGTATAAGGTCTTGTTAAAATAAAAACTATGGTAAAAATTATCTCACTAAAAAAATATGGCCATGTAAAAATGTTTTTTGATTATATATAATTATTAAGACTTTTGTTTCTCATTTTTTAAGCTAACAGTTCAAGCTTTCTTTTATGCCTCAGTCTACTATTTTCTTCCATTTTCTAAATTTTGCTCTCTTTCTTTGAATGGGGGTCTTTATTTTTTTCTCATTGCAATTTTCTTAATATCAAGTTTTTCCTAGTACCATTTGCCTGATGACCTTAAATTTTTGCACGTTACTATCAATAGCATCACGCATTTTTTTTTTTTTTTGAAATATTCAACAGCAGACTGCTCTTTGTTCATCATTTTGTATTTAACACTTTAAAGTGAAAAATATGTTTCAATATGCATCCTTCTTGATCTTTTATCTATCAAATCTGACATTATTTTGAATGTGCCCACGACGCGCAGTTTTTGTTTGTGTGCTATTCACGTCTTTCGTGTACGCACCCCCTCCCCCAACGTATTACCAAGAATTTTAATGCAGATTTACATCGATCCCAAGAATGACAAAATTTGATGCCGAAAACGCTGAAATCCGCGTATCCGCAGAAATGTGCCATGTTTATGTTGATAGACAACGAAAACTAACAAAAATGAAATCGCAATAACTAACAAAAACGAAGAGCAGAATGTTAAAAAGAACGTGAAAATAAAATGGCTTCCTTCACGGAGAGCTAACGATATTTTTTTCTCACGAAATTCGTGGATGAAACGAAAGACGATTGGGCAAAACGAGAAAGAAAAGAATGCAACCTTCAGGCATTCCTCCCAATGCTAAACTCTGACCCCAAAGCGCGGCAAAACGTCGATACATAACTCGGACGATACATAACTTTTGGCAGAATTACGCAATATCTTATGAATTCGAAACTTTTTCGCCTTAGAACCATACGCAAAATTTTCACATGGCGCACAGTTTTTGTTTGCATGAGCAACGCCTCCCCCAACACATTAACAAAAATTTTAATGCAGATTTGCATCAATCCCAAGAATGTTTAAATTCGATGCCGAAAAAGCGGAAATCCGCGTTTCCGCAGAAATGTTTCATGTCTGCTTATATTGCCCCTATCATTAAAAAAGGCCTAAAAATTCAAACCAAATTATAAATAACAGACATGGAAAATCCAATTGAAAACTAAAAAAATTGCTGGAAATAGAAAATGCATATAAAATCCTTTCTTTCTTAACATATGCACTTACATTAGTATTTCAAGCAAGGGCAGATTTTTGAAATTTCTATTTTTTCAGACAATGGTGTTTAATTTAGAATTACTTTTCATTCCAATAGTTTCAATTATCAGCTAACTTAACACATGTTACAATAATGAATTATATTTAACACATTTGCATTAGTAAACGAAATGCAATGCATCATATTTAACAGACTGGTTCATATTAATTTTAACAAAAGAACATAAAAGGTTTGCATAAAACTAAAATGCAGGACTTCATATTATTTGAAATATCTCATTGAAAAAATGTTTGATGTCATACCCAAGGTATCCATTTCCACTCCATTCATCAGGAATGAGGATCAAGGGAACAACTTTATCACATCTCAGGACATTCACATGGATCGGTTTCTAAATAAATGAGGGTAAGAATGACAAAATCAACTTCCGAGAAAATCAATATAACTAAAGGAAGTTATTAACTGAAAGCTTTATTTTAGAGAAATATGAATGAATGAACTAAATGTATTCGAGTCACGGAGAATCTACTATCAAAACTCACTACCCTACCAAAAAAATGCAGAAATAAGAAAAACTATATTGCAAACTAAGGGATGGTTATATTTACGTGAAATCAAAAATTTCTGATTTCTTAAAATTATGCTTAAAAATCTGAAAATATCAAAAATTTCTAATTTCTTAAAATTATGCTTAAAAATCTGAAAATATTTACATCTTAAAAAAAATTACAAAACTTTACCCTAAGATTTTCAGTCACAAGACGAGCAACTGCAGAGAGGTTTTCAAAATTTCTATATTTTAAGCTACCAAATTTGACTAGAAGGTCTCCAACTCTCAGATCCTGAAAAAAAATGTTGCCAATTTATAGGAAACATTTAATAAGCAGCATATCAATTGGTAAAAATACACAAAAAATGGAAAACTGCAATTTTCTATAAGCAGAATATGTAGTAGAAAGTTTTTGAGTCAAAGAGAGTTAAAACTTGACGACAGTTATTGTTTTAATTCCAAGTAGAGAATATTTAATTTCTGAAAATTTTTATTTTCGAAATTGGTTTTCTTCTTTTCTTGGAATATTTTTCTTAAATTCTGCAGGATTTATAACTATATAGACAGCGGCATAATCACAAATCGAGTAGTGTCAAAACGCTCGAACCCCTAGGTGACAAAGATTGTGCTGTTTTAAGGAAATTTTCACAATTTTTCTTATATATTTCTCATAAAAAATAAAACAGTACCAGAACAGCATTCCAGTGCATTCCGACTCCACCACACACTGGAATATAAACCAGCAATGAAAGCTGAATATGCAGTTTCCTTTTTATCACTAAAAAATAACTTTCATAATTTTTCTTGCATTTAGAAACCATTAAAGCTAAATGTTTCTTTTCATGGGTCGATCCAGATGAAAATTAGGGCTGTTTTGCAGCCCTTTCACAAAATTCCACTTCATAAAAACGGCGCCTTCACAAAATTCCACTTCATAAAAACAGCTCCTTCACAAAACTCAAATTCAAATAAAGGCCCCTTCACAAAATTTAAATTCGTAAAAACAACCCTTTTACAAAATTTCATTTTATAAAAATTATCCTTTTTAAAATTTTTCCACGGCCAAACAAAGATTCTTGAAAATTTGCCCAGTATTAGGTATCCTTACTTTTCCATATCAAATCAATTTTAAAAATGAAGATGCATTTCTGAATAATTAAGTGTTTTATTAACAGAAAGTTAAAATGTTTCAACATACTTTTAACAGTAAACCACTATTATTTCTTTTAATCTGACTTCTTTTTTAAAAGTTTTTTAATGAGGCATGGCACAAAATATATATACGAGTATTTTTTTTTTCAGTATTATATCAAATTACTGCATATATTTGGTTCAATGAAACACTTTCAATATTAAACGTAAAATATAGAAATGTGACTGCTAAAATTGAAGGTTTTACATGATAAAAAAATGTTTCACAAAAAAAATTTTAATTTTTCACAAAAATAATTATTTTTTACCACAAATATATATATATTTTACAAAAAATGGGCCCCTAAAATAAAAACCTGGATCGACCCCTGCTTTTTGTTAAGATTTATACTCAAATTAATCATATCATGAAAATTAATATTTATCGAAAATACTTAATTTAACCTTATGCAAACTATAGGTAACTGTAAGCAAATGCGAGCATACCCGATGGCTTGAAAAGAGAATTGGTCAAATTACAATGGAATCCATATACAAAAACAAATAACTATATTATAAATTTAGGATAAAAGAATATTATTGAGCCTTATATAAAAGCCTTCTTAAATTGTGTGTGTGTTTTTTTAAATACTGCTGGGGTTGAGATAAGCCTCATAAGGAATTCTTTCAGAGGTCATTGAACATTTGTCAAAAAAGAGAGAAAGAATTAAAAAATATCATTTTTACAAACAAGATTTCATTTAAATATTGCTAAATAACTATTTTGAATTTAGTTTTTTCTTAGTTACAAATAATTATAGTTCTTTTGTCTCATTTATTTTTAAAATTTAGAAGTAGTCGCAACACTTATTCTGTTGGTTACAAAAAATTTTCCTACTTGGAAGAGAGTTACAAGTAGAAAAATTTAAGAACCATGGCCTTTTAATGAAGAATCAGCAATAGCCAATTATATTTTATTAGATATAATTTTAAGCCCCTTTTAAAATATTGGATTTAGAATTATATCACAATTATATAGCTTGCAATGAGCCAGTTGTGCAACTACTTATGAAATGCCATCCGATTCTTCAGAAACATTCACTTTATAACTGTTTACTAAGATTTCATCCTCATGGAACAAAAGTAAAAGAAACCTCTTTGTAAAATTTACATAAGATAGGCTTATTATTAATCAATTAGTTCCCTTAAGTGTTTTGTGATTTACTTGAGATTCACACAAGATGAAAGAATCCAGAATTTCGCTTTTTTTTTATCATCTTTCTCTAAAAAAATATTAGTTTAAATTTAAGACTAACAAATATAGCATCCTTCTTCAATCCAGGCCAGAACAAAATAAGGAAATAAGTAAAGTTTATCAGAATATTTATTTGATAGAGTGGCAACAGATTCATCATAAGTTTCCAAAATGAGAAGAAATTCTTTTCTGAATTATGATTCTAATTCAGGGTGCAAGATGAATCTAACTTTCATCAAAAAGGTTTAGGTTAGGTTAGGTTATATTAACGTCCCGTTTTGAAGCAACACGAGGGCTATTTAGGGACGGACCTCGTAATTTTGAACCGCGGTCAGATGACGAGGACGACACCTGAGCTGGCACCCCCCTCTCCAAACTTCTGCGCCACACCAACGGGAGGACGTTTGGCCACTACGTATGATTTAGCGTGCAACAGGCCCCATACACGGCGGATCTTCAGTGGAATTGGGTTTCGAACCTGCGACCCTCCGGTCCCTAGGTCGAGACCTTACCACTAGGCCACCGCGGCCTCTTCATCAAAAAGGACCAAAATCAACAGATATGTATGGATCAGAAACGCAGATTTATCTATTGAATTAAGGAATTAACACATATGTGCATATGAATGTAAAAATAAAATAATATTACATTTGACTACATTTAGATGAGATTAGCAACAATTCCACATCAGCTACCTTTAATTGCTGATTGCCAAAGTCATAACAATTTTTACAATAAGGTTAAGAAGCTTTGTTATTCAAGCATCAATTTAGATACTCCATTAATTTATAGAAATGGTAGAAGTTGACGAATTTCAAGTTTTTCACCTGAATGTGGCTATATAGATCTGATTAGGAGGTGAAAATCATGGTAATCACTGTCTTCAGAAACACAAAGTTCCACGATTTCCATTCCAAGTGCTTTAATTTACAGAATAAATGAATTAATTAGCAAAAAATTTAATTCTAAATTAATAAATACTGCAAAGTGGCATATCTCTAGTAGTTGGTAAGTTTCAATATGAAATATATATATATATATATATAAGTGGATGTAAAGTGAAAAAAAGAAGGCAATCTAGTCAAAGATAGAATAAAGTAAAATTAATCTGTTCTGTACCTCAAAACTTCTAACAGATACCATACATATTAAAATACTGCACACCAACACTTCACACCCAAGATTATTTTGCTTGTCCATATAATTTAAACTCAACTAGGGGGCTCTGCCCCCTTTTCGCTAAAGCTCGCCAACCCCCAGGAGGATTGTGTTGCAATCCTCCCAGTTTTGCTTCGCTCGCTATAATGAAGACACTGTGTGTCCTAGAAGCTATTCTAAAATCTTCATATATATATATGAATCAGCTTTATTTTGCTTCTGATGCTTTAACTTAAATCGGCACAGAATAAAATTTTTTAGCTTCAAAAAAGATATTTTTCTTCAAATAAAACTTACAAAGTAAAGCTGATTTCCTTTTAAAGCTTTCACCTTAATAAAGAAGGAATAAAATTTTTGTCCCTGAAAAGGGCCGTTTTTTATATAGTGAAACCATCAGGAACCTCCCCCATAAACACAATTAAATATTTCACATTTTGGAGCTATCACAGAAACAGATTCAAAAGATTGTGCTGTATGAAAGCAGGTCTATACATATTCCATAAATTCCTATATATAAAATAATATACAACATTGAAACAAATTAAAAATGTAAAGCAAAAAAAATACACTTGGCAATCAACCACAGAAAACTTCCCACTAAACACAGTTAAATATTTCACATTTTGGAGCTACCACAGAAATAGATTCAAAAGACTGTGCTCTACGAAAACATAAATTGTACGAAAGCAGGTATATAAATATTCAATACATTCATATATAAAATAATATACAACATTAAAGATTGTGCTCTACAAAAAAAATTGTATCAAAGCAGGTATATTCAATCCACTCAGATATAAAATAATATACAACATTGAAACAAATTAAAAATGCAATGCAAAAAAATCTACCTGTAATTTTTATATTTACACAAAGTAGATAGTACCCTTTTATGATACTAATGGTGTGCACTATCTCGAATATTCACAAAACTTCCCTATGTACACAATTGTAAATTCACTTACAGTGAAAATATATCTGGGATAAAATAGTCTGTACAAACACGGTGCCCAAAAAAAACATATAATCTATATATTTACACGTTGCCAACAGTATGCAACCTTAATCATTCTCCGAGATCAGCGTGAAAGAAAACCCCTCTGAATTAAAATTGGTTCTATTTTTAATTATGTTTACACATTGCAAAAAGTATGCAATATTATCATTCACCATAAGCAGCATGAAGTAAATTCACTTACAGTGAAAATATATCTGGGATAAAATTGTCTGTACAAACATGGCAAAAAAATCTTATCTCTCTATATACATGTTGCAAACAGTAATTTTTATATTTACACATAATAAATAGTACACACCAATAGTATCATAAAAGGGTACTTGAATATTCATAAAATTTCCCTGTATACACAATTGTAAATTTCAGAGTTTGGCGACACGACAGTGACAGAATCAAAGGATCTTACTCGAGTAAGACCCAATTAAATCTGATTAGAGCTAACCAAACCAGTGGTTAGATCTAAACAAATTTTATCAAAAGTTTGTCCCTGGGCAATATTTATGGTCATTGAAAACGCTAATCTAATGGGAAATTGTTTACGCTTGAATTGAAAAGGCATATTACTATCAGATAGAATGAGAGGTATTCGAGGTACGAGATAGGATTCATTGTTATTATCAGCACTAATTTTTTTTTGCCACTATGACATTTTTCTGCAATTGAATTACTATTAGTCTCGTACCATTGCACAGACATTTAGAAGGTGCTAAATTTCTTAGTAGTATAATGATAGCTCCTGGTTTTAGTCTTAATTTGTGAGGTGGCATTCCAGTTGGAGTTAAACTATTTAAAAATTCCTCGGTGTGTGCGAGTTGGTCTTGCGGGTCATTACTTACTATATTATCTAGACTCTCATAAATCACTTCATTTCCTGGCATACACTCCAGGACACGATTATTAATTTGCATTGATAAATCATTTGTTACGGTGAGAATAGCTCGACCTTTAAGCTCTTCTGGTGTCAATGTTTTAAAATCTATGTCACTAAAGAGTTGTTGAACGGGATCTTGAATTTCTGGATAGCAAAATGGGGGCAACTGAATTTTCTCTCCACTTTCACCTTCACCAACATGTAAAAGCCAACTCGCAAATTCTTTTTCAGAATCAAAAGCACGCATGTTTTCAGTTAATTTCATAACGAAAAAATCAGACCAAAGTCTATGTTTTTTAACGCAGCTTGAAACTGTTAAAGATCGGGAACCTCTTAAAATGACTGGAAGGACTTGACGAAAATCTCCACCTAGTAAAATCATTTTTCCACCAAACGGTTCATCACATTTAGTAAGGTCTTTCAGAAGTCTATCGACAGCTAAAAAGGCATGAACATGTGTCATTGGAGCTTCATCCCAGACAATTACCTTAGCATCCAATAAAATTTTAGCTTCTGAGGTGTTTGGTTTCAAATTACATGTTGAAGTGGCATTCAGAGTAAGGGGAATTTTAAAAATAGAGTGAGCAGTTCTGCCTCCACTTAACAATGTAGCTGCTATCCTGGTTGATGCTACAGCTATGGCTTGATCGCCTTTTCCTTTAACTGCATGCAATAGAGTCGAATA
>BGPR01012584.1:0-21837 GCA_013235015.1 Araneus ventricosus | reverse complement strand
GTTTGGTTAGATCTAAACAAATTTTATCAAAAGTTTGTCCCTGGGCAATATTTATGGTCATTGAAAACGCTAATCTAATGGGAAATTGTTTACGCTTGAATTGAAAAGGCATATTACTATCAGATAGAATGAGAGGTATTCGAGGTACGAGATAGGATTCATTGTTATTATCAGCACTAATTTTTTTTTGCCACTATGACATTTTTCTGCAATTGAATTACTATTAGTCTCGTACCATTGCACAGACATTTAGAAGGTGCTAAATTTCTTAGTAGTATAATGATAGCTCCTGGTTTTAGTCTTAATTTGTGAGGTGGCATTCCAGTTGGAGTTAAACTATTTAAAAATTCCTCGGTGTGTGCGAGTTGGTCTTGCGGGTCATTACTTACTATATTATCTAGACTCTCATAAATCACTTCATTTCCTGGCATACACTCCAGGACACGATTATTAATTTGCATTGATAAATCATTTGTTACGGTGAGAATAGCTCGACCTTTAAGCTCTTCTGGTGTCAATGTTTTAAAATCTATGTCACTAAAGAGTTGTTGAACGGGATCTTGAATTTCTGGATAGCAAAATGGGGGCAACTGAATTTTCTCTCCACTTTCACCTTCACCAACATGTAAAAGCCAACTCGCAAATTCTTTTTCAGAATCAAAAGCACGCATGTTTTCAGTTAATTTCATAACGAAAAAATCAGACCAAAGTCTATGTTTTTTAACGCAGCTTGAAACTGTTAAAGATCGGGAACCTCTTAAAATGACTGGAAGGACTTGACGAAAATCTCCACCTAGTAAAATCATTTTTCCACCAAACGGTTCATCACATTTAGTAAGGTCTTTCAGAAGTCTATCGACAGCTAAAAAGGCATGAACATGTGTCATTGGAGCTTCATCCCAGACAATTACCTTAGCATCCAATAAAATTTTAGCTTCTGAGGTGTTTGGTTTCAAATTACATGTTGAAGTGGCATTCAGAGTAAGGGGAATTTTAAAAATAGAGTGAGCAGTTCTGCCTCCACTTAACAATGTAGCTGCTATCCTGGTTGATGCTACAGCTATGGCTTGATCGCCTTTTCCTTTAACTGCATGCAATAGAGTCGAATACACAAAAGTTTTGTCTGTTCCAGCAGGACCATCAAGAAAAAAGCACTTTGGCGTATCAGTTTGATACTCATATATCGCATGTAGCACTTTATAGACAGCATATCTTTGTTCAGAATTTAATTTTTCAATATTTGCATTAGCCTTAGACTGCTCTTCCATAGCATCATAGGATAATCGGAAGAGATCACATTGTAAGTCTACTGATGGAAGATTCACTTTTTGTAAATTCAGGCCATAAGACTTGAGCAGTTCATTTAATTCTGCAAGGGCGTAAAAGGGGCCAGTTTCTTCCGAATACCTATGCACAAAATCTTCAGAGAGGGATTGTTTATGTTGAGTCCAAAGGTCAGGAATGTTCTCAACTTCCCCAAAACCACAAATTATAGCGAACAAAATTCGCAGGTAGCTAGGCATTTGCATTTTTGCTGCTTCAAGAAGAGTGTCATGCCAGTGCTGATCACCATCTAGAAGCCCAAGCACTTTGCATGCCTCTTGAAAAGTTTCACACAATGTTCCATCAATAGTTTTTAGAACGCTGAAACTTATCACACCAGTTTTTCTTAATAATAGCATTTGAAGGTAAAATCTTTCAGAATCCTGCACACTAACCACAGGCATTCTTCCGATTACTTGTTGGCCCCCTCTTTGCCTCTTCTGCCATTTTGTAGAAGGATTACCAAATACATAATACTCGGGGATATCAGCATAATAGTACTCATGTGCTTCTTCATCAATAAGGTTCAATTTAAACCATGCAGTTAAAGTGGTATCTTTTATGGAAGCCCGTTCAACTGCTTCATTTTCTTGCCTTTCTTTAAAAAAAAATAGCCTGTTGTTCAGGCAAGTGAACTGCAAGTCTAATTACTGTGTGAGATTTATCAGACATGCTGAACTCACTCAAACGCCACATTGCCTCAGGAGCACTAACATATCTCCCATCTAAGAAATTTAAAATCTCCTCATGATTAACACTGTCATCATTTTTTTAATGTAATGGAGGCTGCATCATGACCTTTGTAAACATATTTATATAAATATTTGACACTTTTTACAGATGCACAAACTTCTACATTGATGTGTGCATTGTATTTTTCAGATAGCCACGGATTATATGGTACTATCCAACGGTTATCAATGTAATGTTTGCCCACTCTAACTGGTTCTATACACCGTCTTTTGTAAACTGGATAGCCATTTACATTTTCCTCTGTCTCCTCTCTGAATGCTTTTGGGAACTGTTTTGAGCATTCATCATCTTTCATGCATGGAGCATTTGGATTTATAATACCACAGGGGTCATGGACCATACATTTGGTTACGATTTCAAAAAGCCTTCAATTAACATTAATGTTTGGTAATTCTGCACTAACAAATTTATCTATGCCATCTTTAGTATGAATTTTGGAAGAATCCAATGTTAGTAAAATGTGACAATGAGGTAAGCCCAGTTATTAGCTCGGTTAGCGAAATGCGGTAAACAAACTGATCGTTGCCAACGGGGAGAAAGAAATAAAGGTACTTTTTTTGCGTCACGCATAAGCGTTTTATATAATATAGATGTTTATTAATAAATAACCTTACCAGAAATTCTAAAAATTATATATGAACTAATAATAAATTACACTGTTTTTCCTATGTGTTAAAAAATTAAAATCCCTCCCCCTCATTACATTTCACTTAGATTAAATTTTCTCTACAATCCCCTCTATAGTGGCTGAAACCTGAAACAGCATGTACATCTAATGGCAAATTTTCATTTTTTTTTTAATATAAAAACATAAAAGCAGGCTTTTGTTTGATGTACATGATTTCCAAAATGTGCTTGAGCTTTTAACATAAATGAAACTAGAATTGTTCTAAATTTATAAGAATAAGAAATTTAAAATGCTACTAGATGCTAATCAAAGCAAAGCAGGTAAAAAATAAATAACTAGACTTCATTTTATAAACTGCAAAAAGATTTATCAGACACATCTATCTACTTACAGCTTTCTGTGCTGGTGAATTTTCGTCCACTAAATCAACCCTAGCAAATGGCTTAAAAGAGACTTCTCGCACATTAAGACAAGATGCACTGGGAGTAATTTTTTCTTCTGCATGAAGAGCATATAATTCCTCTTCAATTCTCCTGGTTAACTCTTTACAGTCATTTTGTTTACCTACATATTTAAAAAAATTTTACATAATAATAGTAATTTAAAGAAAATAACCTAAGCCATAAAAATGTTTTTGGAGTTGAAAATATTATAGGCAATGAAATAACCAAAAATTTTTGAAAAATATAAACTACTATGCAACTGAAAGAAACAAGGTTAATCTGGAGTATACAGTACCCACTTACTTCGTTACTCTTAGGATTGTAAAAAAGGGCTTTTGTTTTGTATTTATGTGGGTCTCTACGCCTCAGCGCGATTTTTTGGCTATTGCAACAATATCTGTTAGATAATTTGATATATTGCGAAATGCAATTAATAACTCGTACGCAGTTATACAATTAGGAGCTAAGGTAATTTTAGTTTTCCCTGTTGATGTGACTTTCAAATAAAAACTGAGCTCGTTCCAATCCGTTGCACTCTCATATAATGCAATCATTCATTTTAGAAAAATGTAGTATCGCAATTTCTTCTACTATTATAATTCAGGATGTTAACAAATTACTTTTTATTCAAATTCAACGAATATTACATACAAAATTACTTAGGTTGTTAAAAATTGCAATAGACTCCCAATCGTCAAAATTAAGCGTGCTGAAATAGTTTTTCCTATTTAAGAAATATTATTTTGACAATAGGATACTTATTGGAGTTATACACTTTCTGAACTTCAATCCGGGATAGGGGGAGCGATGGCGTGCCGTGTATGTATTCGTATGGAATCAAAATTTGATTAAATTAATCAATTAACTAGTAATTAATTTTTGAAAACATCAAAACACAGTAATGTCATCGATAGTACAAAATTTTAAATCTCTTAATTCAGTCGTATGTTAAAAGGACGAAGCTAGTACAGTTAGCACATCTGAAATAGGAATGGCAGTTCTTTGTCATCTGCATCCTTTAGGAGATAAATGCAATATAGTCCATAATATAACTTCGAAACTCCTTGAATCCTCGTTCATCCAGAAATTCAGATGGACTCTTATTGTATTAACTGTTTTATTAGTTTAGTTTATTTAATATATTTACGTTCCATTTTGAAACAACACGAGGGCCACATCGGGACGCTTTTGAACCGAGGTCAGATGACGAGGACGAAACCTGGGCCAATACCTTCCACTCCAAACTTCAGCACCACATCAATGATAGGACATTTGACCATCGATTCGCTCGTTGACCAGATTACACTAGGTCCACATATATTGTGGTTCTTAGATGGAATCTGATTTCGAATCTGGTACCATCCAGCCCAGAAGCCAAGCCTCTACCACCAGGCACCTTGGATCTCTTTTTTTAAAGGAAGTAACAAAAAAATTTACAAAGTAGCTTAAAAAAAATTAACTTTAAAAAGTTCCTTTATCCCAACTTTTTTAACATATGAAATATTGACACTCAAATGTTACAAATGCAGATTAATCTATCTAAAATAAGTCGCAAAGAAAACATATTGCTCATGCTTTTTCGCACGTACCCTGATTTTTTTTTATGAAAATTTTTGATTACTTACTTTGTTTTTTTTATATTATTTAGATCTATTTATACATTTTACCTCGAGTTGTTTCATTTTTACAAAAGATGGAATTTTTTAATCTATTTTTCACTCACTCACTGGTGTGCTAAAGTTTTAAAATTTTGCACACTTATGTGCTCTCGATGATAATGCATTGTTTTATATTTTCAGGACTTAAATATCAGTTAACTGATTCATTTAATTACATTTTTTCCATATGAATGACGCCACGCAGTGGAAAATTCCAGTAAATATTGATTTCAAGATTGCATAATACTCATAATTATGAATTATAAACTAAAGGGGAGGACCAAAGGAAGCAACAGAGGGTGAAATAATTCCGAAATCTAAATCGAATCAAGAAGTTAGACCAGACCATTTAAACTGCATCTAACATTTAGAATTTTTATAATCTTATGAAATCTTTTTATTAATTATCAAATCAATGCATTTTTAATTATGAAATTATTGTAATATTCTCATTTACTTGCTATAAAACTCCGCTAGTCAATTTTATGAAAAAAAACTTACTGAATTGTGCTTAAACTTTTACATAATGTAGTTAATATCTACTGAAAATGACTAATCAGAAATATCAGTATATAATATCAGATATCATTTCAGTTATCAGTATATAATATCAGATATCATTTCAGTTATCAGTATATAATATCAGATATCATTTCAGTCATCAGTATATAATATCAGAGTAGAAGTATCAGTTCCATCCTGAGTGTAAATCCTGTATTACTGTTTGATCTTTTTTTTTACGTAGGACTACTTTCCTCCCATTGCAGAAAAATCGATTTTTTTTTTTTTTTTTTTTTTTTTTTTTTGTTATAGATTGCTAGTGATTACTTTTAAATGACACGAAATTCTAAACAAGGAAGGCTAATATTATTGATTTAAATTTTAATTCAGTACATTGTCATTCTAGAAGGATAAAATGCTGTTATAGAAACATCATTTGTTCAGGATTTTCAGCTTAAGAAAAAGAGAAGGCAATCAACAAGGAATATGCGTATTTTTACACTAAGATGAACTGAAAAACCAGCTGAAGAAAAATTTCTCAAACAATTTTCTGACAGAACGAGAATTTGATTGACCTGCTCTCAAACCAGAGCCTGACCTCTTCATACTCTAAGGCAAAGAGGAACTCCTCTTTTTGTAATGTAAGAAAGAACTGTCCTTGCAGGGTTTTTGAGGGTAGGGAACCCGCGAGTTATTTTCAGGTGCCAGAAAGTACCATTTATTTCCTTCTTGGCAAAAAGGCTAAAAATTTGATGAAAAAAATGACATCACAGCCTAGTAAACTTCAGCGCCATTTCTTGGGAAAGGGCATTTTTAAAATTCTACGAAACAAGCCTTAAGCAAGGAAAGAAAAAAACCCATCTTGGGCCCCTTTTATTTTTTTTTACTTGATGTGGAATCTGCAGCATTTGCCTAGTATCTTTATGAAGCAATTTGAAGGCCTTAAGCTTCAGGTATGAAAAGAAAATTATGGTCAATTTAGTTGTATATTAATATTGCATTCTGAAGCTACATGAAGAAATTTTTCAACAGACCTCATGATTTGAACTAAGGTCAGATGACAAAGGCAACACCTCAGTCAGCAGCTCATTCTCCAAACTTTCACACCACACCAGTATGAAGATTTTAAACTCCAGACAACAGATCTAACTTGGGCCATGCCCACATACACTAAAATGGAATTGGTCTGAAATATGAGATTTTATCACTAAGCCACAGTGACCCTATATGAAATCTGTGATCTACTCATATCTAAATAGAAGAAATAAAATATCCAACAACATAAAAATACACAGATGATATATATAAATACATATATTTGAACTTCTATTTTTTTGGAAATTGTATGTAAAGTATATTTTATTCTTTCCCCTCTAATAAATAACTTGCAGTCCAAGCATTATATACAGTATGGTTACAACTGGGTAAAAATCAAAGAAACAAAAATTCCTACATTTGTACACTGAAAGAAAGAAATATAATTACAAATAATTTCATGTCTGATATGGCGAATAGCAGCAACATCAACATCACTTCGTGGATAACCTTCTTCATCAACTAGAGGTTCTGTCATAGTAACATTTTGCTGAAATGAAATATTTTAGAAATCAAATTCAATATTTAGATATGAAGCTAATTCAAGTAAATAAGTGGAATTTTAAAAACAGATTAAATTGCAGCCAATTTTTATAAAATTAAAAGTAATAATTTAATTTTATAAAAATTAATAGTATAAATTCAAAGTATAGTGAAAATGAGTAGCATTAAACCAAAGCAAGGGTTCCCAACCTTTTTTCTCTTGCGTACCCCTGATTAGTTTTTTTATTTTCACATACCCCCAACTGTCAAAATTGTGCTATAAACTACTTTTTATTTAATAACTAATAGTATTACTGAACTATAAAAGAGTTAACAGAATAATGTTGGATAATGTAAGCATATGCAAAATTTTAAGCATAAAACAAAACATAAAAGAAATTGATAGATCTAACATTTTATATGGAAGAAGCCTAAAAACATTTATAACTTTGCAAATATTCAATTTAACATAAATCTGATAGTTTAAACTAAACAACCATTATTTTTTGAATTTAGATCATTGCAACAATAATAATTATAAATCTGAATTTATAAACTTTTAATAGTATATATATTTTTTAAAACTCCAAAACTTTAATAAGTCAACGATATTTTTGATTAATTTTTAAACAGCAGAAACACGTCTTTAAAATATCCAAATATGGAGTCGCAAAAGTGAGGTTCAATCATTGTTTTAATTTAATCAACAATAAATGTAATTCAAGTACGAACTCATTCTAAATGAATAACATATTAATTTCTAACTATATATAATATTGAAAATTATACGCAATTTATTTAATAAACTGGCACTTTTCACATCTTGTGAATTTAGAAACATTTTATTGCTTTCGATTATAATTTTTTCCTTTCTTCAACACATCTCCAACTTTAATCCTACTGCGTCGCTGTGAATATATATAGTTTCATTATTTTTAGACATTACACAGATATTCTGCAAGACATATGGATTAAATTAGATAGATTTTTGAGGGCATATCCTACCAAAAACAGAGCATTCATACCGCTTCCACACATTACAATCTCAAAAAAAAAGTAAAGAACTTTAAAAATTGTATTATCTTAGTAATACATAATTTTTTTTTGTCAGAGAAATTTTACCTTTTTTAATTCCGCTAGCAAATTTAAAATCTCAGCTTCAATAGTATCTCGTTTACCAATTATATTAACCAAGGAGACAAAATTAGAGCGCGTATCTTGTTGTTGATTCGCCATTCTGAATAAATGTCTAGATGTGTAAGTGCAATGAATTTTACTTATAAGAAAAGGGGCATCTCAAAATCGAAACATTACAGAATAGTAATGACTGAAAATAGCCCAAAATCCAAATCAAAGCAATGATGTTGTCGTTTTCTTAAATCATTTGAAATTAAGAGATGTGTTGAGAAGTTAGTTCATTTTTATTGCTTGGAGAATAATAAAAAAATTTAGATTTACAAAGACTTCAGAGCTTAGAAAATTAAATTTAGTAATAAAAAATTATGCATAAATAAAATATAGTGTTTTATGATTTTTGAATAAAACTTTTTTTCTGAAAGAAAAGTGACGCAAGTTACTGCAGTTATAGTTCATTGTCGCTAGGTAGCGCTAATAATCAACTAAAAACAGAGGAATGTAAAAGAAATAACTATTAATGAATGATCATATAAACTAAAGCAGATACCTTACTGTCATATTTATTTTTATAAAGACCTTTTAGCCTCTTATTATAACAAGAATCTTGATTACTGAATAGATGTTGGAACTCTCGATTCAATGCTCGTAGTGGTTAGAGGCTAGGTTATATTCTGATGCAGGTTTAACGGTCAAATTTCTTCACTGTAACCACCTCTTCTATTCATCCACACATGGTGGTTGTAAAACGGTTATCTTAATTAAAATTTATAATAAGTAATTCCAAAACAAATAAATTCAATTCTTACAGCTGCGTGCGGAATAGTTTATCCGTAAACCCTCCTTGATTAATGAGTCAGAGAATCGAGAAACCCACACTTTCGGGTCAGCGAATCAAGACCCGCAAACGCGACGAGAAGGAAAAGTATGATCCTGGGAGTTTTCGAGACGCAATTCTACAAGGCCTCAGTGAAGCTGGATCTGATTTGGAACAAGTTTCTAAATTTCTGGACACAGCTGGATCAAAATTAGATTATCGTCGCTACGGTGAAGTCCTTTTCGACATTTTGCTGGCTGGCGGAATTTTGGCCCCTGGAGGTACCATTGCTGATCTCGATTCACTCAAGACAAACAAAAGCGAGGTGTGCATCTTTAACGCTAATAACGACTTCGAAACCTTAAAGAATCACGCCCAAGTTATTACGAAGTTAATTAGGCGATATAAGTATTTGGAGAAAACCCTTGATGATGAATTCAAAAAGGTGTTTATGTTTTTGAAAGGCTTCACTCCTGAGCAACGAGAAAAGCTTGCGAAAGTTACTGCTATTTTACTCTCAGGAGGGCAGATTACTGGTGGCGTCCTCTCTAAAGTCTTGCAAGATCATCTGGTGAAAGATGGCATTGCCTTAGAGTTCATAATTGATGTATTCAAGATATGGCTGGGTGAAAAGGACAACAATGCTGTCTGGGCTTCCCTCCGAAAAGCTGGCCTAGACACGAAGCTGCTTGAGTTCCTTCCTACTAGCAAGAGGTCAATTGAGTATTTGAGTGAAACCTTCAAGTCTCATGGCTTGACTCAATTAACTGATAATCTTAAAGCGCAAGAGAACAAAAGTGTGAAGAAAGAGCTTCAACAGCAAGTGAGTGAACTCCTGAAGGAGAATACCCCAATGGATGAGGTCATTGGCTATGTTAAAGATCAAATGAAAAAAAATTCCATCCCTGAACAGGAGGTTGCTGTCCTTTTGTGGACATCCCTGATGACCATTGTCGACTGGAACAAGCGACAAGAGCTCGTCCATGAGCAGGCTATCAAGCATCTGCGTCAGTATACATCTCTGTTGTCTCCCTTCACTTCCAGTACAAAAGCCGAGCTTTCTCTCCTCGTGAAAGTTCAGGAGTATTGCTATGACAACATGGCATTTATGAAGGTATTTGAGAAAATTCTGGTTCTTTTTTATAAAACAGATGTCTTGAGCGAAGACTCCATTTTGAAGTGGTATAAAGAAGCCCACTCCTCCAAGGGTAAAAGTATTTTCCTAGACCAAACAAGGAAGTTTGTCGAATGGTTACAGAGTGCTGAAGAGGAATCGGAAGAAGAGGATTAATCAAGTCTAAGAACTTGGAACAATATCTGACTATAATTTCAAAATGCAACCAGAAATAAATTTAATATTTGGATACCAGCAATGGTGCTATTCCTTTTTTATTAAGGTTTTAGCCTTTTATAGTTATTGGATAATGAAATGCACAGCGTAGAATTATTTTTGTATTGAAATATATATCTTAATCAGTGTTATGCAGTTTGATTCGATTTTATGATTTGTTTTCAGTAAGATATTTTCCCGTTACATTCATAAGTATTTATTTATGTATTATCTTAAAAGTTGAATCCTCAAGAATGATATACTTAATAGAAATTGAAATATCTTCAATCAGACTGGCAATAAATTTTTATAAGATCAATATTTTTTATTTTTGTATGCATTTTCTTATAATTCAAATTTTCTAAAATTTATTCAGGGTTTGGTGAAAATGTATTCTTTATTATCATTATTGTACTTTTAATTATTTTTTGTGTATGTGGTAAAGAGAGCACTCCATTTGCTTTTATAAATGTAGCTATAATGGAATAAAATATTAGGTACATTTTTAATTCTTTTTTCATTTATTTATTTATGTGCTTATGAGTAATATACGTTCAGGTTGTAACAGTTATTTATATCTGTTTCATATGGTTCAGTTGATTAAAATATTTGTATTGCGATAGGAATTTATTTTTTTGTATTGTTTCACTACTTATTTTTTTTAATCTGCCAACTGCATTTAGTTTCAGTTATCAAAAAGTTTATGCATCTTTTAATTTTATAATACATTTCTAAAGAAAATAATGAAATTTGATAAGGTCAGAACTGGAAGTAATTTACACAACTATTTTTATCTTCTGGTAGATAGTACCAGCAGCATAGTACAGTTTTACTGAAATGATAAGAATACACTTAATATCATAAGAACTTATATGAATATAATAAGAAAAATTGAATTAAGATGTTCTTAATGTTATACATATAAAACTGCATACTATTTTTAATGTAGCTAACATTTTTTAAAAAAATTTGCAGGAAAATATATTTGGCTATGGAAATTTTTTGAGTAATAATTCAGTATCCATTTAAAGATCTTTATCTATTATTTATAGTTGAAATCATATATATTCAATGTTTTTTTTTCTCTTTGTAATAAGATTTAGAAAGGCGAAAACTAAAAAAAAATTGTTGACTTATCAACTAAAAACTACTCTGTGCATTAGAAATAATGTTAAAACTGCTGTAAAGAATTAATTGCTATTATTTTTTTAAAAATTGGAGTTCATCAGTTATATGTGGTAAATTGTTAGGTATTTGTATAAATTTAAGTTGTATGAAATTTGTTTCAATCCATTCTTATATTAGTTACATAATACCATTTTAATTCCTAAAGCAGCTTACAGAAAATTCACCTGCATTGAAAAGGTCCATTTTTTAAATTTTCATAAATTATCAGATGTCTAGAAAGGAAATGTACCTTAAACAGTAGATTTGATTTTGAAATTATAGATAATCTCTCCCGGGCATTCTAATTGTATATGCATATATCACTTCAAGGTCAACATCTAAGATTAAAGGATATATTTTTTAAAGCTGAAGTAATGGATAGTATTTCACAAGGGTTTTTTTGAAAATTTCCTTAATCAAATAGACTACTAATTGCTGTTATTATGCTTAACTTATAAACAAAATCTCTTGCAATGTTGATCCAGTTAACATTACTTCTCAGGGAACCAGGAATTTAAAGAAAAAATTTAAAATGACTGATAATTTAAAGAAATCTTTCCTGACTGTTCAGTTATCTTTTATGAAAATACTTAAAAGAGTATTTTCTTTATACTTTATTGTATGGTTACTAAATAATTCATTATTTAACTTATCAAAATTTATGCTGAGGGAATATGTGTTATGAAAACTGAAATAGTATCTAATATTTCTTCTTCATGAATGTTATCAGAGTAACTGATACTACTTTTTTGGAATTTGAATCATTCAATACTATTTAATTAAAATGAAAATTGACAAAAATTAAGCAGTAATTAGCAAATGATAAAGAAAATTGTTTTTTATATTTAGGATATACAGTTTACAGGAAAATCACATATAAAGATTGATCTGATATTGAGTTTCAAGCTAAATTCATTTATAAATATCAGACATTTGTTATAAAATTTTAATACACTTTAATAAATGAAAAATGGCTTTCTTGGCAGTCACATTAGAAAGTCATGGTGACCAATTAAACCAATGTATATACATGCATTACATTTAAGCATAATTGTGATCAAGTAATAATTTTGAAGGTGAAACATCCATCCTTGTAGTAGACGAAACTCAACCGTGACCTTGTCACTAGTGAATGATGGGGTATGTGTTTTCATGAGCCTTGGGGTGTAGAAATTCTATTATATGAAACTGTCTTTTTAATTAGAATTTCATCAAAATGAGTTTTAAATACAAAAGGATAATATTCAGAACTATTTATCAGTGCAATGATAACCCGTTTAGTTTTTCCCATACTGTCAGCTAGATTTGTCACTGACAATAGTGAACAAAGCACATATAGCCACAGAATATTATTTTATCAGATTTTTCTCCTTAACATTTTTACATGAACTTTAAAAAATAAAGGCAGTTTAATCGATTTTAAGTTCTCGGATATAATTTAAACCCAATGAAAATATTGGATATATTCCCTAGGGAGAATTTAGGAACATAGTGTAGTTAAATCGGAGGTTTTGTGCCATTGAACTCTACAAATAAATAAAATGTTGTATAAATATGTTTACTTTAGCTTGAAAAACTTACAAGATATTTAAAAAAGTGATATTTTCCTCCTTCCTTTTTGTTGTATTCTTCTTGCATCTTTAAAAAATTATTCCTTTTTACTCTTATTATTTTCCTGTTACATTGATGTGGCTACTTTGAGGAATCCTTTTTCTAATTTAGATTTCCTTGTATGTATACTTGGCATGTATTGAATGTAGCATTATGATATAACAACAAAAGGAATTATTTAACAGCCCACTATATTTATAGAATGGTTTTACATTGTTCATTAATTTTAAAATTTGCTTTTCCAAATGAAAATGACAATACAGTCTTCATCATTATATATTGGGTATAGTTTTTCATTAGGAAGAAAAGTGTAGATGAGGGAATTATTAACTTTTGTAATTAATTTTCTGATATTTTTTTAGGATCATCTTTATTCATTAATTTTTCTTTCATCATAAAATATCCAGTTTGGAACTTAATCATAGTACTGATTATAAATTATACGTATAATATATTTAACTTCATTTGAACCATAGGCAGAGTAATAACCTCTCATTATTAGAATATTAAGGTTATCTATACTTATAAAAGGTAATGTTTGTGTGTGTGTGCCTGCGTGCGATGTCCAGACGAATCTATCGCACTTACAACTTTGAAATTTGGCACACAGGTAGTCCTAACGGTGACGGAATGCACCTCGAAGCCAAAATTTTAAAATTTAATCTAGAAAATTTTTTATTTAATGTTTTGTGTTGTTTTGGTTGATTTTTCGCACTAATTTCTCAATAGAATGGTTTCGAATAAGTGTACAACAAACATAGATACACCATCGGAAAGAGTATGCGATTTCTGTTCTAATGAAGTTTTGAATTTTGAAAAAAAAATTTAAAAATAGTCGGTTAAGCTTAATAAACTTTGTTTGGAATTTCAATTTCTTGCATCCGCCATTCTAATTTTGTTATCAATTTGAAATTTGTTGAAGTAATAAACATAATGTTTCTCCATGATTTAAGACAAGAATGGTTAAAATTGAACAGTTGGTTGAATTTTAATTATTTTTTTTCTGAAGTGTTGGAAAAATTTCGCCTCAAAATTCTCTTTACGGTTCTAATCAAGGTTGCGTGACGTATTTTCCCAACATGCATTTCGTCGAAATCACATGACGACATAACCCCTTTGCTTCACGTCAACAGATAATTCTTTTAATTTGTTTGTTTTTATACTGTTTTGACAGTTGAGTATACGGCTGATATGAAAAAAAAAAAATTTGGAATCCCTTCTAGGAGGGCGGGTTTTTTTTTTTTTTTGTCTTGACTGAATCAAATCGGCTATAGTTCTAGACCATTGATGGCAATTTTTCCTTCTTTTTTGATTACGGATTGAAAAGAACTTTGGAATGAATAGGGGATAATAGCCTTTGTATCTGAAAATCCCAAAAAACCCTTTTTCAAATCAAATCAAACGGCTGATATCTTTAGTTAGAGAAGACCAGAAAAAATGAAATATGATTTCAAGGAGCTATTTACATAATATGGCTTAAAGGTTTAAATCTGAATTGAAAGATTTTATCTCTCTTTTTCTTTTCTTCTTTAAATCATTTTGGATATATTTAAATACTATAGAAATTATGTTTGTCTGTATCTTTCGAGGCGTATTGTTCCATTTGAAATCATTTAAGATTTCATTCTTTAACATTTTACCTGGTTTATAGGAATCAATCTTTTAAATCCTAAAAAAAAACTTTTTTGAAAATATCGGTTTATTTTTTATTCTGTACTGTCAAATGTCATTATCGAGAAGGAAAATAAGCGGGAAAACCAATAATTTGTATCTTTTGTTTTGACTTCAAAACTTTTTCTTTGTGGGCGGTGTTTTTTTTTTTCATTTTGTTAAAGTCCTGATTCCACGGGCAACGCCGTGAACGTACTGCTAGTAAATTATTAAACAAATGAATATATCATATGAAAGTTACCAGATATCTCAAACATCGCTATTTATGCTCTCTATTCAAACCTCAATTTTTTGCTACCTGAATTATCCGTAGGTGTAAAACTCTCCTTGGTTGCAAAACAAATTTGACATAAAATATTAAAAACAGTTTTGTAACTGAAATTCTTTAGCAAAAATATTGTCGATATTTTAAATGTGTTTTTTATCCTTCCGTTAGGTACGATGAACTTAGTTTTGCAGATGTGGGGTACATACGTTCCCCCCCCCCCGGGTTTTTTTACCAATATTTTTTTCTGAGAAAAATATATTGGTTAGAAATTAAAGAATAAATATCTAAGAAATGCAAAAATCATTTTAGGTGACTATTATTAATATTTTTATAAAGATTACTAAAATACTATGAAAAACCATAACATTTTACATATACTTCTTTTAAATGTTCACCACAGCCTTATTATACCATTTTTGAGTAGTTTGGTCTCTATTTCTTCCACAATATTTGAATCTATCTTTATTACTCATTAACTTTTTTTGGTCCTGTGGCATTGATTCATATTGTAAGATTTACTCTTTTTTAACTGCACTGGCAGGCATGTATTGGGCAGCTCTGCATAAAATTTGAATAAGAAGTATCCAACTGAAATGTTCGATGACATCAAGTTGTTCCATATCCTTATTGATATTATTTTGTTTGAAAATTACAAAAGCGTTAATAAAAAAGTGTTAAAGATTGTAAAAGATAATTCTGATCCAATGAAAGTATTATTTGAGGCATCATTTTTCTACCATAGCCGATTTAAAATATCAATTTCTTGTGTCGTGCTATAAAATGTAGCAATTTCAGGTTTTTTGTTATCACTTGTCACTTCGTTAATAGAAACTAAAAAGTGCATTTAAATAATTATGAAACGAGTGTAGTGTCAGATTGAAAGCCAAATCCTCATGACTTTACTTTTCGCTTCTTACTTGGTAAAGATTCTTTGACTAATTCCCATTTATTTAAATGAATTGTATCAAGATAAATTAGTTTATATCTCTGTTAAAAGCTTTTTGGCAAGTTTGAAACTATAAAACTAGTTTTTTAGTATGAAATTCCATAAGATTATTTGAAATATTTATATTTTAAATGAAGCAAAATGTCAGAATTTCACAGATGAAACATGATAACCATTAAAAAAAAGTGAGCATTACTAATATAATTGCCCAGATCCTCTGGTAATGCTCGGACGTCACCAACAATAAAACTCGCGCCATAGCACTGCGAGACGTTAAACAGCATTATTTCATTGTTAGAGAACCTAAATTTCAGTAATTTTAAATTTAAAAGAGTAATTGTCATTCTAATTTCAAATTTAATAGCTCTAAAATAGTGAAATAAAGTATTCTATCGATTGATATAAAATTTATCTGGCTATGATCAATAGTTCCCAAGAAATTTTAAATTATATTAATCCTATATTTCAAATCAATTTCCGTTTTTTAATAGAAAGTAGTAAATTACTTCAGTGGTATATCATGCACGTGATATAGTTTGGACACCATACTGTATCTGAATCTGCAATCGTGGCAATGTTCTTTTCTTGCCAAGAATTAAATTAGCCACCCGTGACGTGAATCTACCATTCGTTCTCAAACACCGCCAGTTCCCATTAATTCCAGCTTACACGACTCTCACCAAATCACAGGAGAAAACTTTCGATCATGTTAGAATTTACCTCGATGAGCCTGTCTTTTTCACTGGACAGCTCTAAGTTGCACTTTCAAGGTCTAGGATTCCCAATCACGTTAAAATTTACACAAAGTTATCTGAAGTACAAGAAAAATTATTAAACAGCGAAAAATACTTCACACGGAATGTTGTTTACCGAGAGGTTTTTTGAATAAAGAAATAAGTAAATAAAAAAATATTTCCTGTCATAACACATATGTTTATTTTATTTGTTTTCAATCAATGTTAAACATTTCTCTCGCATATATAACTATTTAAACACGTCAAATTTGAAGGGAAATCTCTCGAATGAAGAGGCAATTTGCACCCGTCAAACCATGACGGGTGATTTTCTAGTTACTACAGAAACAGCAAAAGAAGAAGAATGATGAACTGCCAAATCCCTGTTGGGTGTGTGGCATACACCTGCCCCAATGTGTCTTTGTGTTCTCTTATCTCCCGTAATCTATCAATTTGAACTTGAATGGCTCTGCAATATTGCCCTGAGTATTTCAAGGACAGGTACTGGAAGTTTGGCCTCTAAACAATGAATGGAACTTAAAGTGCAGTGTTTTAAAAACTAATGGGGGACATCTGTACCCCACGTGACTAATGGAGGGTTAAAAAGCTGTTACATACTTGCAGAAAGTAAGATGTTTACACTGTGGTCAGTGACAACTTAAGTTGGCAGTATGGGAAAAGCTATGCAGTGTATCATTGCTCCCAATTAAGTAGTCCTGTATATTTTCCTAATGTAGGGGGTCAAAACCGTTTTTAGAATTATATTTACCAAAATAATACTTAAGGAGCCACAATTCAGCAACTTCAATTATGAAATATATATTTTTGAAAATTGAACCCAAGATTTTTTTTACTTTTTGTAAAGGTACTATAATAAAATACACTGCAATTCAATTATTTATTGTCAATGTTGTAATAGTTATTAAAGTAAAAAATAAGTGATTTTAAACATTCTTTTTTATTATGGAAATTAATTTTTTTTTTCATCAAATAGTATGCTGCGATTTCAAATATTTTTAATGTATTAAATTTATGTGAAATAAAATTAAAATATGTACATCATAAAAATAAGAACATAATAGTTTCTAATGACATTTGTATTGTTGAATTTCTCAAGAAAGTTTGTGAATATGGCATCATTTTCATCTTCAAACAAGACGGATTAGAGCTAACCAAGAGTAGTAAGGTGTGCAATTTTCATGAAATATTCTTCAAATTTTTTGACTTAAATTTATTATTTTATTTTCTTACATGTATATTATATACTAGCCGCCTACGGCGACCAGCTGGTTCGTCTTGCTTATTAGTTAAAATGATTCAGTAAAATTTGAAATTAGCAAGTTGTTTTAATTAGTTATTTTTATATTTTACATTAATAAATTTAGAACTAAAGCTATCCGATGAATTAATTTGCAGTTTCTGACCATAATAAATTGTTGGACTTGAAAGATGATAGATAAAACTGAAGATTTCAACAAATGACTACTGTAAACCAAGTGAAATGTTTAAAATCTTGAGTTTTTAGATGAAGTAGCTCCAAAATCAAAAATTCAAATGCATCCAGAATAAAACAAAAGATCATATTCTGTTACATCTATTCAAAGTTTGTTTGTCAGTAGTTAAAGGAAATCTAATTTTGACAGAATTTAAATGAATGCAGTTATTCGCTGCCACTTTTCAAATATTGCTTTGAACTTCTTGTAACATTATTGAAGCCATTTGAAATGCATTTTAATTTCAAGTAAATATGTTACAATTAATATAATTCCAAATCTGATAATTCAATAAAAATAAAATAAGGTATTATTTGAAATAAAAAAAGCAATAATCCTGTAACTCAAGCAAATAGTAGAGATTATTTGAAATATAATTACGTGTGATATCAGAAAACGTTTATCTGATCAAAAATCTATTTAAATGTTTTTTAATGTAATATTCTGTACTGTTCTAGTTGTATATTCTAAGTAGTTTTTTTGAAATATTGGTTCGGCATATAATTAGAATCAATACTAAAAATTTGATAAAAACTCGCAGAAAGTGTTTTACGTACCAGATACATTTAAAATGCATTAAAATTTGATTTTTTTTTAAATGTCAAAATTTCCAATCTAAATTAATTACATTTAAAATTAATTTACATTTAATTAAATGCATTTAAAATTACATTTTAAATTAAATTAAAATTACATTTAAATGTAATTTTAATTACATTTAATTTATTAATTAATTACATTTATTTAATTAATTAATGTAATTTTTACATTAATTTAATTAAAATTATTTTAAATAATTAATTTATTAAAATAATCAATTTATTAAAAAAATTATTTATTAAAAAATATTTATTAAAATTATTTATTTAAAAAAATTAATTTATTAAATAAATTTAATTTTAAATTATTTAATTAATTACATTTATTTAATTAATGTAATTTTTACATTAATCTAAAATTACATTTAAAATAAATTTAATTTACATTTAAAATTAATTACATTAAATTTCAATCTAAATTAATACATTTAAAATGCATTAAAATTTGATTTTTTTTAAATGACAAAATTTGCAATCTAAATTAAAACCAAAAATATTCGGTAAAAAAGTGAGATACGAAATTTCTCCTCTCCAAACCCTCTATAACCTGTTTGCTCCCCGCTCTTCTAACCTACATTCGGTCTCCCTTGTTCGGACCAAAAGAGCGACCTCGAGTCTCCTTGAACGACCTTGACCGCAGTTAATGACAATTAAAAACCTTGTAAAATTGAAACTAATTTTCGTACAGTACCCAGATAGCACGTAAGTTTGCAGAAAGTTTGATTTTGACTTGTCATGGCAAAATTTGACGCGTCAAACTTGAATCGAACTTGTAGCAAGTTCGATGTGACAAGTAGCGCCACCTCTTTGCAAATCAAACTTGCAGCAAGTATGCAAAACAAGCTTCCTGCAAAGACAGCACAAAGAGATAATTATCTTTGTCTCTGTTTCAAAAAAAAACATCCGATTTTTAATAGAATCTCCTAGACCGTCCTTCTTTTAATTAAGGTGGTCGTCTAAAGCTTATAAATCACCAAAATCATATCAGTACCGCTAATATGTATTGTTGAAGTCTAAAATTTTGTCAAAATGGTCCGACATATCACTATAAGTAATGTGTGAAACTCCAAAATTCTCAAAATGCTCTTAATATTTTTTTAAAAATCAAAAAACCCAAAATATTCATTAAATTTCGTTAATTTCTTTTAGTACGTAACGGTGAAGATAGATGGCGCCCGAAGTGCCGGTCAGATATGCTCTTGGACTCTTTCATAGTAATAACAGCTAGTTTTGCTCATTTTTGAAGAAAATAAATATGCATGAAAAGTTTTAATAATAGTTTCTCAACGGTTAAAGATTCTTTTTAATGAAAAAACGTCTAATTTTTTTGAAAACCGATATTTTGTCCTGTGTGTATAGTAATTCGGCAACCCTATGCGGAAAACCTTTGAATACAACGATTGGGTCTCTTTAGAACGTGAAGAGTCCCTCCCTCCCTGCTGCCGCGTAATTGCATTCTTCTTTCCAAGGTCGAAAGTAAGCTAAACGGTTCCCCTACGGGTGGAAGTTTTATTGCAGGTTTTTTTTTTTTTCTTCTGCTGTAGAGAAGGGGATTCTTTCGTTTCTGCTGCTGCACTGCGATTAACCAGATTTCTTTTGTAGCACTCTTATTATATACAGTGGCGGACTGGCGAGGTTGCCAGCTTGCCCGATGGCAAGTGGGCCCCCTTAAATAGAAGGCAATTTGTGCCCCCAAGAAATATGGGAGAGAAAAAAGAACTCTTTCTCTAAAGCAAATAAATAAAATAGCCCTGTACCCAAAGTCCGTGTTTCTTATATAATATTTAACTTACGGAATTTAAAATCAAATAACTTTAAACATAGTTTCGTTATTTTAAACATAGAAAATTAAAGGGTGTTAAAAGGGATTTATTTTAAAAACGCGGAAAAATGAAATATATAATAAAAAAATAAATTAAATCTATAATTATTAAATATTATAGATTTAAATTAATATAATTAAATATAAAAAATTAAATACATATAATTTATTAATGTAATTAATGTTACGATTATAGATATGTGTGGGCCCTCACTGACACCTGGCAACCACTATTTTCAGACCCAGTCCGCCACTGATTATATACGTTAGTTAACTCCATCTATCTCGCTGTCTATACTCTTGTAATTATCATCAATAATAAATTTGATTTAAACAAGATGTAAAGATTTAATTAAATATAATGTACAGAAGATTATTTTTGATAGTTATTCTAACATTTGTGGCTACTTATATAAATTATTTTCTTGATTGAAACTAATAATCACATCCCTTTTTCAAAGTTGCGATACAATAATGAAAGAAAAAAAAGTGCTATTTATTGAAAGTGTCAAACGATAACTTTACCCTTGGGTACTAAACTCAAAAGAAAAAGAAAGTAAATATTTGTCATCGAAATAAGAATTGTGCTTACAAATAAACACAGCGACAAAAACACAAAATTCTTCTCCATGCAAATAAACATTTGATAGAACTTAAAGAACAGTTACAATCATACTAAAATTATCAAACACAATTTTTTAAATTCTCCATATTTTTAAATACAGTAAACATTTCTAGAAAATTTTTTTCATTTGCTAGAAAATAAAAATATTTACATTTCATTTTTAATATGGGTCATTTCGTGCTGTGTTTAAAAATTAAACACACATCAATTATGCGAATATTTAAATTTTACTTATTTTTTGTGGACTCGAATGAATCTACCAAAACTGTAGGAGAATAAGTATACTCTCCCTATTTATATATTTATAAAGAAAAGCGGAAACCTATGACATATTTATGAAAAGCATCATAATCGAGCTTATTTTAATTCTATATTTACTTGTTTAATATCATTATTTTCAGAATTTATCTAATTTCAGCGCAATACTTTTAGAATCTCAAAATTTGATTACATTTTAAAATTTTGAGCCAAAAAGTAGCGAAATATTATTTACACTTTTTGTTGCTGCATATAAACTTGGCATCAATGAATCGATGAAATTCGTTCAGGTAATATTTTCTGAAGTTGTCACCATAAATAATCGAAATTACAAGATAAACGATTATCAGTGTAATAATACTGGAGTTTCTAATTTACTATGTGTTATACTGTTGTTTCATATTGGAACGGATTTCGTAATTTTAATCTTTCCATTTTAAATGTACCATTCTCCAAACTCCCACTCCACACTAACGTG
>BGPR01012583.1:33778-44412 GCA_013235015.1 Araneus ventricosus | reverse complement strand
GTAATTATTACAACGAATAATAATGTGTGTATATAGTACGAATTACTTCATTCTTTTATTCAAATATTATACCAGAAAAGTTATATTTCCATTTATCATACTTTCTTTCATTACGTTACTTCGGACATTTTGTATAATGTCAGATTAATGAATTGATGTCGAGGTTGAATATTTACTGAATATCTTGACGTATAATGAGCGCAATGGATATTAATATTTTTTTTACTTATCTTAGTTCACTCGTAGGAAATACCGTAATATAATAGCCGTCTTCACAAAAGAAATCAGTTATAAAAGACAGCAACAATTTTTCCCATGCCATTATTATAAATGATGATGTCTTTGGTTTACATCCAGTTCGAAGAAAATCAATATTAGCCCGACTCTTTTTAAAGTGATGTTGGTACACTAAGGGAAGAGGCAACGGCATTGAAGATCTTTTATGAAAAAAAAAACCGATCATGGAGGGCCTAGAAATCTTCGTGAAAAGAAGGTTTGTTAACTTTAGCTCCATCCATCACAAGCTAATGGATCTGTTTTTATCATGAGTGTCCAATTAATGATTTTTATTATTTTTTTCTCTGTCGAAAATGCTAATATGTTTTCTTCTACTTATTTTTTAACAATAAATCATATCATTTAAGAATTAATTCTTTATTAAGAATTGTAAACAGATATCTGTAGATCGAAAATATGACTAAAAGGCTAAATACTGCGCAAAAATCATTATTGAAGGATTAAAATTGAAACAGCGGGATACGCTTTTAAATAGAGGTAACAAACGCATGCCCACTGATACAGCGTTATGCGCTTTTAAATAGAGGTAACAAATGCATACCCACTGATACAGCGGGATGCGCTTTTAAACAGAGGTAACAAAAGCATGCCCACTGAAACAGCGGGATGCGCTCTTAAATAGAGGTAACAAACGCATGCCGGCTGATATCGCGGGATGAGCGAACTTTTCTACATAGGGGAGAGTGGCGTAAACCCGGGTACCCGTGATTCTGGCGCTATTAGTTCTTCTTTCTAACGCACAGATACTAAATTACACTCTACTAGTCAAGAAAAAGGAACAGTCATAGTGGCGCGTTGCAGCTGTTGAATTCACTGATTCTGTGAAGGCTCATTTGTTTTAAGGCGTCAACTCTCTAATGTTCGCTTGATTTTAAGGGGAATTTGAACCCTAAGTCCGTTAACCCTAACTCTGTTACTTCGATGTATCTTCTCTCAAAATCTGTTATAGATTCATGTTTGAAATTTGTTATACAAGTAAAGTACACATCTTTCTCATTATAGTAAAATTATTTTTTTAAAAAATTCAAATTTATTTTTTAGAAATTTTTTTGTTATAGATATATGTTGGAAATTTTTTATAGAATTAAAGTACACCTTTCTTATTATATTAAAATGAGATTTTGGTTAATTTTCAATTTTTTATAAATTTACAAAATCTTTAATTAGGCATAGTGAAATTTTACTCTATTTTGACACAAAAAAATTCTAAAAAATAAAGTTTTGAGTTTTTTTAAAAAAACCTCATTTCAGTATGAGAATGGTGTACTTTACTTGTATAAATAGTTTCAAAAATTTATCTCTAACAGATGTTGAGAAAAGGTGCATCAAAGTAACAGGGTTAGGGTTAACGGACTTAGGGTTCCAACTCCCCTTTAACTATCCTTACTTAAAAATCATTGCAGCTATAAAAACTATATTTAACCCAGCTTAATATACATATACTAAGATTTATACCTATCAAACAAAAAGTATTTACTCCAATAATTGCGCTTTTTTTCGGGGTAAAACCGGGTACTCCAAGTGGCGTAAGACCGTAACATTCATATGATTCCTCCGATGAAGACGATAAAAACACATCAGACGTTGATTGTTTGTATTTTAATGATGTATTTTCTAATTTAACTAAATTTAAAGGGTCAATCCAATGTAAAAACTGTTCTTTGCTGGGTCCAAGAAAGCTGCAGGGGAGTGTAGGAAGAAGGCAATTGCCTTACATATGAATTTTGTAACTAATATTCATAGATTTTCATATAAAATAAGAATATATGCTACTTTCCATTGAAAATCTATTTTTCCTAATTTCCCATAGCGTTAACATGTGTACCCGGTCTTACCGCACTAGTGGGACAAAACCGGGTGGTATGACTTTTTAATACAAATATCATTGGTAAAAAAACAGTAGTAAAACTATGACATTTCCTGAAAGGATATTTATTCTAAGATAAACAATGAATATTTTAGTAAAATTTGAAAACCTCTAGGTCGAATAGTTTAGCTCCTACAGGCCATCGCGTCTTAGGTACCCGGTCTTACCTCACTAGTGGGTTAAAACCGGGTGGTATGACTTTTTTAATACAAATAACATTGATTAAAAAAAGTAGTAAAACTATGACATTTCCTGAAAGGATATTTATTCTCCTCGAAAAACGGACCCTTTAGAAATCCGTGCTTTATAAGCGGATAATAATGGAGTAGATTTGATTTGTGTTAAACACTATATTCTTAATGTCTAAAAGTCAAAAGCGGTTTTTTTTCTTTTAAAAATATAATGTTTTTAACAGAATTTTAGTTTGGGGTCATTCTATGACCACCGCGTGTCTTAATATTCGCTAAGGAGGCGCGCGTCCTCTCGGGTTAACTGTATAGGGGGAGTGACTATACGGTGAGATTGGTTTTAGCGCCTCCTGGCGGCAAACAACGGAGTTAGCTTTTGTATCTCGAAAATGGTAAAAGTTACGGGAAAAAGTCAAAAAATTATAGAGCGTCTTCGATTTAGTACGAAAAGACACCTTGTGCGCAATAATGCTAAGAGCAAAACGTGTAAAACGCGCATTTGTTTGGTCGCGATTTCCAACACTCTTACGACAGAAAAGCGTTAGAAAGAAAACAGAGCAATTAGTTATCAGCAGATACTTTTCTTTTCGGTGTTCGAAATGCCTGCGCTAACGACTAAGCCACCGAATCGACGTTTATTGTTTAAAAGATCTTTTCTCCTGTTGTCGCGAGTTGTTACGTCAGAGGTTTGGAAAATCGTGACCAAATAAATGCGCGTTTTACACGTTTTCTTAGCTCAGTGTGTCTTTTCGTACTAAATCACAGACGCTCTACAATTTTGTTATTGTCATTTTCCCATATCTTTTACCGATTTTGAGATAGGAACGCTAACTCCGTTTTTTGCCGTCAGGTGGAGCTGTATCCGATCTGACCGCGTAGCGCATGGTCACTTTACTATACCTAGACACTAAGTTTGTGGCAATAGTTGTCGCCGTTCTCAAGTTAATATGGGGTAGAAAGACTTTTATTGACACCCAGTAAGTCTGCTGTCGAAATAAAGCGCTTTAACATTGTGTGCTAAAGTCTATAGTCGCATAGCCAAATTTAACTGCAAAAATTTACAGGTGAGAAAAGTTGAAAACTGTCTACTTCATTATACATATCGAATGGAGAAATAGAGTGATGTTTTGAAAAATAAATGAAATAGCGTAAAAAAAGAAATAATATTTCAGGAAACAGGATCAAAGAAAAAATTAAAGCTGTCAGAGTGCTCTAAAATAAATACAATAATAAAGCTAACTAATAATAATAAGAATAAAGCTAACTGTCAGAATTTTCCAAATAATAAATTTTGTGAAGAGTAAAAGTTTGTTTAAATATTTTGTCTGACAATTGTCTAAAAGAAAAGAAATCCAAATTATAATAAATGCGAAATCAAAATGAAAATAAAAATTTAATTAGAAAGCAAAACAAATGTCCGTTATCACTATAAAAAATATCAATTTGAACCTGGCGAAGAAAACACGTTGATAGAAATGCTTTATGTAAAAGGAAATTTTATTCTCATTCATAAATTATTTTAATGAATGCTTAGGAATTTTATTTCATATGATATTCACCATGCTTGCATTTCAGCGGTACAAGCTTTTATGTTTATTTACCCTCAATTTTTCTTTTAAAAATAATGTTCTGCATTTTAGCTATACTAATAAAACACGTTTTTAAAATATATGTTTTTATTATTTTATACATTTGAGTCCTTAATTTTTAATTCATTCAATTTAAAATAATTCTTAATCTAAAATGTTATAGAATATTATTAGCTCTGTTTCTCAAATGCTTTTCCAGATGGAGCCACTTATATGGAATCAAAATTTGATTAAAATATTTCGGTTAACTCACAGTTCTTAAAATATGGCAATAGTGTAGTGTTAACAAAAAACACCAATTGTACGAAAATTCAGAATTCTAGCAAATCGGGAAGTGAAAAAATTCGCTTACAAAATTCCGTCTTTTCATATATGAAACAAGTCATGTTAAATAAAAGCGTATAATAAAATTTAAATGACTTTTTTCACGAATTACCGTGAGTAATTAAGTTGATTCCAAAGAAAAAGAGTTCTGCTGATCTTCTAAAAACTTGTAATTTTTTTTATTTGCGACGAACAAAAATTTAAGGTGAGAAGAATAAATTACCTTAAAGATATCGTTAAATTAACCTTATTTTTGAAAAGAAAATTACTTAATATTCTACTTAAAAACTGAAAGTAAATTTTCAAGCATACAAGGTTGCGTAAGATTTGAGAGAAAAAAAATCTTGTTTAGTTTTTTCCATTTTGTGTATTCTCTTTTTATTTTTCTGAAGCATAGTCAATATTTTAAATGTATTAACATCATTTTAAGTTATCCACACGAAAAACTGTGTTAAAAGTTGTTTCTTTAGAAAAATAAGCAAGCTGTTGCTTTCCGAAAAAAAAGTAGGAAGACTAAAGAATTCGGGGTTTTCCTTCTTTTAAGTAAAGACAATATTTACATAAATTATGAATAGCAAAAAATGTTGTAATTAAAAAATGTCTCGCCGTTACATCGTAAATTGTTGTCTCGACTTTCTGCATATTAATTATTTGATTTTTAAAAGAAGAAAAGGCAATAAGAAGATTTTAGAGAAAGTAATACACTAAGAATGCTTGCTATTCCTTAAATTTTTCTTCTACAACAAAAAATCGATTATCCAATAATTATGATATAGTTATGTGAATACATAATTCTGAGGAAGTTATAAGAAGTAATGAATTTTTATTTATTTAAACTGAAATAAAAATAAAACTAATACTTTTAGAAAATATCATTAGCAACTTTAACTTTTTCGTGCACGGTCTATAAAAAAAAGAGCTGTAATCGCCAAAAATTTCGAAATTGATGGTATGGTGATAAACATGTTTCATAGCTTACTGAGTCCGGAAAACATATTTTTGGAATTATGTCTGTCTGCGAATACGATAATTCAAAATTAGATGCTCAAAAATAATGAAATTTAAAGCTTCATAAATCGGTCAGTTTTACAATTGTGGAAGTGAAGAATGGAATTTTTTTGTTTAAAATGTTAGTGTGTTATGAATATTTTAGTAAATATGATAAATATGACCGGGGGACCGTCATAAGCTTCCATATGAAATAAAAATTGTCGAAATCGGTGCAGAGGCTGGGGCTGAGGGTCTGGTCCTCTTAGGATCGCCAACACTTTGCCGCCAAGAACGGAGATGAGAGAACATTTGTTTTGGTTGCGCAATAAAATTTTTAACGAGTGACATGCGCGCATGCTCGGAAATTAATCATTTCATAGGTGTTTTGCACTGTTTTGTTTATCTCTTCCATGTGATTGGTCGAGTCATTCGAATTTGAAAAAAAACTTTGTTTGGAATTCTTCGGTTTGAATATCGGTAAATATGACAAATACGACCGGGGGGCCGTCATAAGCTTCTATATGAAATAAAAATTGACGAAATCGGTGCAGAGGCTGGGGTTGAGCCAACTCTTTGCCGCCAAGAACGGAGATGACAGAAAATTTGTTTCGGATGTTTGAGCAGAAGGACTGGTCCTCAAGTTTTGCCAATTATTTAAAATATATGAATTTTGTTTGAGTCAATAACGGTACAACTGCAAAACTACGAGGTTCATTTTTATACATTAACCAATCCTCATAGTCATTTTAGTAAAATATCCTCGAGACAATAAAATTTTTTCTAAAGTTTCACTCTTCTGAGACTATGCTTGTAATGAAGCTTTGAGTTGCAATATTTTAAGTCAAGGAGGCTCTTTCTTGAGGCAGTCAATAAAAGTGTCTAAATTCGTCTAAAATAATCATATTCGGCTCTACACCTGTGGCAATACGTAGATTAGAACCTGGGACCTTTGGGTTTTGAGTCAAGTATGCTAACCACTAGAAGAAAAGGAATTCCCCATGTCCGGAGGTGGATACCGGCTTATAAACATCACAGAATAAGACAGAGCACGATGCAATACACACCCTTTAGGGTAGGCGGGTCGACGTGAGGTATGCCAATATCATTCCCATGGAGCAATTTACGCTTGTTAAGCCAGTGGTGACGACTGGGTTAAAAAAAAAGTCATCTTATTTCCCGAGGTTCACTTACTCTACGTCACTGGCCGTGGTGACAAATCGTTAATGAGTTTATGCTACTTTTTATAATCAAATACGGTGAGGGGACGGTAAAATATTCACAGATGATGAAGGGGGCCAGAATATCATTCTGGGCTTCACTTACCCTCGCTACGCCACTGGCCATGGTGACAAATCATTAATGAGCTTATGCCACTTTTTAAAGTCAAATACGATGAGGGGCGAAAAAAGATTCACAGATTATGAAGGGGGGCGAGAAAATCATCCTGGGCTTTACTTATCCTTGCTACGCCCCCCACTGGCACCCTGTATAATATAAATTCTACTGCCAGATGTTCAGCACAAGTTTTCTTTGTTTCTGTTCGCAGATTTTGATAAAAATACCAGTATAAAAATATGTTTCTAAACATTACACAGACCTGAACCAATCTGGCTTCTATAAATTCTTGATACAAGATACACATGTAAGAAGAGAAATCGGAAGATTACTTTATATCAAAAACTGCCCAGATTTTAAAAGAACAGCTATAAAAACTAACCCTAAATAAGAGCAGAACCATTTACTGCAAATGGCTGCCATTTGTCTAGAGCCATTTTTTTCCTTATACGAACACCACCCTACAAATTACTACTTGTTGTAGCAGCCTGCAAAAAGAAGAAAAAGAAAGGAAAGAGAAAGGAAAAGAAAATGAAATAGTTTGGGAGTGAATTGTACCCCTTTCATAAGTTTAACATATAAGTACTCGATTCAATTGCTCAGATATTTTTTTTAGTTATGGCAAAGAAGAAGCAAAAATTCTCCTGGGGATATATACAGTAAAGAAGGACTATCACAATAAAGAAGAGATTGCTTTCTTATTTCCGGGTGAAATGAAGATTTCAGCTGAAATAAATACAGATCACAAATCCTACGTGAGATTAAGGGATTACAAAAATTCAATAATCCTTATGGATTTGAAGGAAAGAAAAAATAAAGAAGGATTTGCAGTGCAAGATCCAGAAATAGTTTGGTTCTCGGTGCAATGTTTTCTGTTTTTAAAGGAAGAAAGCTGCTTTATTGGTAAAGCTGATGCCGGAGATGCATTTTTAGAAGGTCCAAACAATGGATTTCGAATAATATTTTTCCTTCTTTGCTGTATGTTTGGAAGTTTTGTGAAGTATATTTTAAGAATGATTTGCTTTTTACATTTATTTATTTTTCAAACAAAGGAAGCTATTACACACACTTAGGACTTTCTTAACTGCTTGAATAATATCCAACCTTATATATTTCATGCTATTTCTTTTTCACCTATTTTATCGTTAATGTGTTATTTTGTGTTTGCATCCTCTATTCTTTTAGTTTACGTTATATTGTTTCAGTTTTATTGTTTATATTTTTTTCTGCTATCTCCACACTTGGATTTTTGCACTACTGCAACAATCAAGTTTTTATAAATTTTTTGTACATTAACGACCGCACTCCTAAATAAAATCGCAAAAATCTGTATGTATTTGTATAATAGTGTAAATTAAAGAGTGAGACTTTAAAAATGTTGCTTCCTTCTTCTGAATTGACACAACATCAAAGGTTGTTTGATCTTCAGATACCGCATCCACTGCCAGAGTATTTGTTATAGTAGCATAGACCCAGTAGAAGCACCGCTTTAATCGCTCTTGTATTTTCCTAATATTGTTGCTTTTACCGACAGTAAGCTCAAGGGCACAGCAGTATCTTTTTTCAAGAAAACTGGGTTCAGAGTATTTTTTATAGAATTCGCAATCTTTCGAAGTATCTAATTTGCAATCGCAAAAGAAGCAGTAGAAGTACCGCTTCAATCGCTCTTGTATCTTCCTAATATCGTTGGTTTTCTCGACGGTAATTTCAAGAGCACTCTGAACGACAACAATTCTAGGGCGAAAATCAGAAAACTTATCCACTTCATCGCGGAAAACGAAACATTCTTTTTTCCGAAAGGTGGTGACAACGACTAGCCACAGACTCAATTAACCCTAGGTTCGCATCTTCTCTCTTCTCCAATACATAAGGCACCACCCTCTCAAAGTCGACAACACAAAGAGAAAACCATCCATATTTTCTTAAAACAACGCGGGCATTCCTACAAACCTACCACAGGTAGTTGCTCCTCTGATGTAAAGCCAATAGTAAAGAGAATCAAGACTGACAGTCCCAGTATCTATGGGGCCTTGATACTCTTCGTCGCTACTGTAAATTTCTATATGCAATCTAACTTACAATTCTACTAGTACACATGACTTTTTGCATCCTGAAACCAACACAACGGCCCAGTTTTGTAGAGGGACCGCAATTGTAATAAGTCAATGTAGAAACCTGTTTTCATTCTTTTAATGAACAGATACATTCTTTTGTTCTAAATGTCTCTTTTTTGTATTCTTACATATAAAATGTAATGTTTTTTTCTCTTGCTTTTTCAATAAAGTTACACGCATACCCAACCAACCGACAGGGAGCCGTCTTGGCTCCGAGTTGTGGATAGCTATTCTGTGGTGTAAAGTTAAGTATATTTTAACAACTAACTGGGCTTGTTTTCAATCGTGAAGTGAAAGAAGTCTTTTCAGAATCATAAATTACTCTCTTATACAAATAGCCCGTTTTGTGTGAAAATTAAATATGGTTTTTGTATCATTTCCTTTAAATAGATTGCGTTCAAAATTTGATGCAGAACTGCATTTCTAATCTGCACAACAAGCTTCAGACTCAAATGGCATCTGCAAAAATAAATAAGGCATAAGATTATGTAGACACGGTTTATTTATTTTGCTTTTTAAAGGCATCACTTGTGCTACATCATAGTGAAATTTTGAAAAAAAAACCCTTGCTTGAAAACTCTTGTTTAAACGTGGAATTTCCTTACATTCAGAATTGAATTTCGGCACCATTTTTAGTTAAACTAAACTAAACTAAAATGTACCCCTCAAATGAACTATTTAAGTTTGCGTTTGTAACAAAAAATCACCTTAGATAATGCAAGAGCGCCACTTTTGTCGAAAATTTTAAACATTTTTATCCTTACTTTTTCTCTTTTTCTTTATATATTTTTTTTCTTCTTTTTTCGTTTTCCCAGAACGCATTGCTTGTACAACATTTTAGTTTCATTTTTATTAGTTTTTGAAATGGGTTCAATAATTTCCTATCACCCTGTACATAACAACCTATATATTCGTTGCCGGCTCGAGTGTGACGTCACTGCATTACACAAAACACGCTATATTGTGCACGTATACGAGAAAACATTACCTCTTGTATTTTAAGTTCTCGGAGCTCACAATACACCTACACATGAACTTAGAAAGCAAAATAAATAAATAAATAAATAAAAATAAAATATCGATCTCTCAAAGCAAATTCCAATATTACCATTTTTTGCAGGTTTTTACGCTAATAAACACTCCAATACTTCACACTGCGCCAAACGTCAAATTACTCCAAGTCTTGTGCATCAATTATTCCAAGTAAACAAGCGAATAATTTCCCCCAGTCAATAACTCAACCCGGGTAGAACTTCTTTCTTTCCGCGCCTAGATTAAAGATCAGGGCATTTCCTAGGCGCAGAATCCAGCAATTACTTTCCCTGCAAGTTGACTGACAGCTTGACATGCGTTTGCTCTCCACTTTAATTGCAGGTTAGATTAAAATTGTTCATTTTGGGAGAAGAATGAGTCAGGGTTGGGAGTCAATAAGGGAGCCGTTTATATTACTTGGTGGGGTTACGGGGGGCTGACTCCTCCTTTCTTTCCACGAGTGAATGTCACTCCATCAAAGGCGTCTAAAAACAACTTTAATTACAACACAGAGTTTTGTGTTCTGAACATACATTTATTTACTGCTATCAAAGAAGGAAATGCGTAATATTGGAGTCCAAATAGAGATCTGGAATTGATTTGGGAGCTCCAGGAAGTGAAGTTTTTTGTTAATTTTGTCAATGCAGACTTTTGCTTTCTTGCAAACTAAGTATAAAAAGTATTTTAATTGCCGAAAAATTAGATTTTGAGATTTTGATGAGACACCACTTATGTGAGCTCCCTCAGTCAGAAGAATTTATTTTTGGAATTTTGTCTGTCTGATGATTTGTAACAAAAGTAATTCAAAGTAACAAGCTAGACGGCGAAAATTTGATATTTGATCCCTATAGCAAGAAACAGCACTGGCAAAACGCCAGAGACCCATTGTGTTAGCGAG
>BGPR01012583.1:0-33768 GCA_013235015.1 Araneus ventricosus | reverse complement strand
TGGCAAAACGCCAGAGACCCATTGTGTTAGCGAGACCCGATGTTTTATATACAGTATACTTCTTTCAAGGGACTGACGTATAAATGAAAAGACGTATAATCGAAATTTTATAAACAACTTTACCGCAAATTCATTTAAGAGTATTAATTTTAAAGTTTTTTTTTAAGATAGCTGTAGCATAATACTGCATAGCTTGGAAACCAATAAATAAATTTTAAAATTAAACATTTGTCATAAAAGCGATAAAAATCGTATCTCTATGGCATAACTTGAGTACTAATTATGTATATCTTATACGATATATATGCATGCTGGTGGGCGTTTAATTGAAAAAAATCTTTAAATGTCGTCTGAAGTGCTTATTGTCTATGAGTATTAAGTGCATCAATATGAATTAAATTAATTTCATTTAATGTTTTTTCACTATTTTGACAAAAGATACATGTTCGAAGTTTTTCAATGACGTCCATTGCGTCCTTAAAGGAAGGTGGAATCTTTCCTTCATCATCGGTTAAATTACCACCAAACAATTTGTCTTCGTTTAGTTCATCAATAGTGAAAAATTTTGAAGTCGTTGTATTTTTATCACTGTTCACATAGAGAAAATAGGAAATTTCACATTTTAGAGTGGGGGAAAACGATTTATAACTGAAGCTTTGCGTCGTAGAAACGAAGTGATTTATCATTACGATGGATACGAATGAACTGAGGCTGTGAATAAACGACGTATAAATGAGAAACGTATAAACAGTGCTTTACTGTAGCTACTTGTTCCATAGGCACATAGACAATGTTAATGTCTGCTTTATCATTACAATGAATACGAATGAACTGAGACTGTGAATAAACGAAGAATAAATGGGAAACGTATAAACAGTGCTTTACTGTAGCTACTTGTTCCACAGGCACATAGGCAATGTTATTGTCTGCTTTATCATTACAATAATACGAATGAACTGGGACTGTGAATAAACGAAGTATAAATGAGAAAAGTTTAAACGGTGCTTTACTGTAGTTACTTGTTCCATAGGCACATAGACAATGCTAATGTCTGCTTTATCATTAAAATGAAGACGAATGAACTGAGACTGTGAATAAACGACTTATAAATGAGAAACGTATAAACAGTGCTTTACTGTAGCTACTTGTTCCACAGGCACATAGAGAATGTTAATGTCCAAGCCTTCAAGACTGAAAATTTAATAAATTTTTAAAAAAAGAACCCATTCCGTGTTAAATTATAAATAATTAACAAAAAATTAAATAAATATCCTCCAATTTCATCTTGCGGCCTGTGATCAGCAAAAATCGATCGATCTAATTCCTTTCCATACTTAAAATTTATAAAATCCTACTTGAGGGTTTCCATGGTTCGCGACAGGTTGCGTAAACCAGTAATACAGTAGAACCTTAATTCCGATTATCCGAGCTGATTGAAACCGGTAATCTCCTCAGATAATAGAAACTCGGTTGATAGAGTCTAAGTTTTAAATCATGGCTTCACATCTTTCGACAATTTTTTCATGAATTGATTATTTGAAATAATAAAAAGAAGTACTCGAGTAATACTACATATTAGCATTTTAAGAAACTCTTTAATAAATTATTAAATTTCTTGCATGCAGTTTTTGAAACAGTTGTGAAAAGAGAATTCGCGAATGTTCAAGATTTTCGCTGATTCTTTTGCATTTTCTCAAGGCCACCAGGGACCCTCAAAATCATTTTTTTTTACATTTTCGACTAATCAATTTGAAATTTTACAGGAATTAATAAGAGCTCTATTTAAGACAACACACAAAATTTATCTGCAATATATTTGTTTCTGAGTTAGGGGTATAAATGTAATTTTTAATAAGAATTAATTACCTTTATGATAAATGTTCCAGGTACTTCAATTTTTATTAAAATTTCATTACATTTTTATAAGTATAAAAAATGTATGGAGGAGAATTTTTGGCATTCATATAGAAATTATTTCGTTATTAAACTGTAAATATTTTCTTCCATATCAAATATTGGGCATATTTTTTCCCAAAATCAATAGTTTCGAGATATTATGTGTTTTCATTTTGAAATTCCTTTCGTAAACATAAAAATTAATCCCAATTTTTCTTTGAAAAGGATTAGAATATCTGATAATAAAAATTTGTGTGATTTCGATTAATTTTAGAGCTCCTGGAAGATTTATCATAAAGGCCACTAATTGTTATTAAAAATTACATTTATACCTATACCTCAGAAATATATATATATAACAGTGAAATTTTGTGTGTTTTCTTATATAGTGCTCTTATTAATTCCTTCAAAATTGAAATTTATTTCATATTGTAAGAAACTGGATATTAAAGTTGCTGTTACCTTCAGTAGATGGCGTGTCACAAGACTGTTCGTAAAAATTCAGTTGGCAGACGGACGGTAGTGAGTCTGGCTGTTTGTGTTTGAGAATAAAGAGGCTGATAGTTTTTTTGTGTGGCCATAACTCGAGATAAAAGTTATTGTAATATATAATTTCTTATCTTTTATGTTAAATGTTTTTGTGTGTTTGTCTATTTATGTTGTACTAGCCCTGTGTGTCATTAATAAACTAAATTAAAAGAAATATTGCCTATTTTCTCTGTTGCATTTTTATATGACACTACAATATGTTAATGTTTGCAGGGTGGTATGCCACATGTAAATTTCAATATTCGCGATGCGTACATCATTCGTTGCGCTGTACAGTTGGACTTAGGGCTACTTTATTTGACAGGTACTTACATGTCGACTTAGGTGTGTCAATAAGAAATATTTTTTTTTAAAATTTTGAATTGATTTTTATTTTTTAACATTTTAATAAGGTTTTTTAAATAATTAAAGATTAGTACAAATTCAAGGAGATAGAGACCTTCAAAATCAGTTTTTCAAATTTCATCTAATCAGTTTGAAATTTTGCAGGCAAACATAGGAGCACTATGGAATAATAATTCTACTCTAATATATTTATTTCTTTCTAAGTAATATGGTACAAATGTAATTATTAATAACAATTAAAGTCTTTTATGATAAATATTACTGGCACTTCAATTTTTATTCAAATTTCATGATATTTTGCATAAGTATAAAAGCTTATATGGAGAAGAATTTTTGTTATTCATATAGGAGTTATTTTCTTATTAGAATGAAAATATTTTTTCGATGTCAAGTATTGGGTATAGTTTTTCCAAAATCAATAGTATCGAGTTATTATGTGTATTCATTTTGAAATTCGTTTCTGAAACATAAAAAATAATCCCAATTTTTGTTGACGAGGGTTAGCGTAATTAATTAAAAAAGAATGATTACGAGTAATTTTATAGCGCCTGAAAAATTTATCTGAAGACTATTAATTATTAAAAATTACATTTATACCCATAACTCAAAAATAAATATATATATAATAGTGAAATGTTGTGTGTTTTCTTATGTAGTGTTCCTATAAATGCCTGCAAAATTTCAAATAGATTAACTGAAAATTTAAAAAAAATGATTTTGAAGATCCCTGATCGCCTTAAGGGAGTTCTCAAATTAATATTCTCCCCCTTCCGCTCAGTAACGCTAAACATTCCAACACATTCATTGTGCCATGTTTTAATGAAAATGATTAGAATTTGCTCACATTGCTTATGAATGGAAATGTCTTTATTTTTTTTTCTCTAAATAATTTCCTCAGATACAAAAGTTCACTTCCGGATAATGACCTTCTTTAAGCCCTCTCATCCTGAAAATCCACGAAAATTTGCTCCGTCGCGAATATCGAGTCGCTTTCCTGAAAAATTCGCTGATTTAGTATTAAAAATCATGAAAAACGCAGTTCGCATTATTTTTGGTACAGGCTAGTTTGACGAAGACCTCGGTCGATTGATGCCCAGGTAATCGTAGTTCAAATTAATATCAACTAAAAATCATTTATCCCCTTTTTTTTGGATGTTGAAGAAATAAGCATACTTTTCCTAAAATGGAAGATGGAAATAAACAATTTTAATCTAATTTTAAAATATTGTTAATAAATACAAATTTAAAAAGTAAGGAAATATACTTTAATTTTGTACTACTTAACACGGAATGGATTCTTTTAAAACATTTATTAAATTTTCAGTCTTGAAGGATTAGACATTAACATTGTCTATGTGACTATGGAACATGTAAAGCACCGTTAATACGTTTCTCATTTATACGTTGTTTCATTGCAGTACTGATTCATTCGTATTCATTGTAATGATAAAGTGCTTCGTTTATACGCCGTTTTCCCCCGTTCTGAGATGTGAAAATTTCTCCCTTTCTAGTACGTGAACGGTGATAAAGATATCATGACTATTCAAAATTGATGAATTAGTAGATGACGAATTGTCTGGTGCTAATTTAAGCGATGACAAGAACCCTCCTTTAAAGACGCAGTGGACACCATCGAAAAACTTTCAACTTATTTCTTTAGTAAAAAGAATAGTAAAAAAACGTCCAATGAACATAATTCGATTCATAGTGCCTACTTAAAACTCACAGACAGTACCCAAGATATATAATAAATACACGATTTTTCGGTGGTGTTAAAATTTAATTATTGGCTTCCCTACTAAGTAGTGTTATACTAATACTATCTTTAAAAAAATTGAAATTAATACTTTTAAATGAATTTGCATTAGTATCATAAAATTTGAACTAATCAAAGTTGTTTATTAAAATTTCGATTATACGTCTTCTCATTTATACGTCGTTTCACATCAGTCCCTTGAAAGGCGTAAAAACGGTGCTTTACTCTAGTTCCGAATTTACGAAACAACGTATGTAACTTTGTACGTCAGAGACATAAAGTATTTTAAGTAACATTTTTAATATTTTACAATAAATCCAAATGAATCTCCATTAGTAGCATTGAATTTGAAACAGTCAACGGGTCTAGTAAAATTTCGATTATAAGTCTTTTCATTTATACGTCATCTTACATCAGTTCCTTCAAACACGTATAAGCGGTGCTTTACTGTATTTTCTTCTTCGAGATTATATATTCATTTAGAATTAAAAAGAAGTCGTATAAATAATGCTTAAGCATCTTTTAAAAAGTTACTTTTGTAGGGGTGGCGATTAGTGATATCTTAAGGGCCCCTATACAAATCCGGGGGTCCCAGTGACGCCATGGTCTAAAAATGCGCATTTCACAGGAAATGCAACGCATCGTCTCCAAGCAATTAAACCCTATCATTCGCATCCAAATACCGCCATGAAGCGACCGGAAACATCTAAGTGTTGTTCCAGTTCCAATAGTTTGGCGATAATGAAGTTTGTTAGCGGGTCAGATAAGCTTTCAGTCCACATTTCGATCAGAGCCGGTGTAAGCAACCGTAATCAATATCGTACATGGCTACAGCTGTCATTCAATCGCCCCTCTCGGTGGTTGTTCTGCACGTTCCACGTCCACCCCCCAATCGGACCTTCCCCTACTCCAGGAGTCAGACACGAGCTTTATTGCATAGTGGAGTAATTCAGACCCAGAAGGCCGGAAGTGCCGCGTGAGTGTTAGTTTAATGTTTATTGGGAGATTTTCTCTTCGCCGAAGTGCGCCATAAATCAATTCGATGTGAAAAGTGAATGTTTTATTAAAATGCATTTGTTGGCTGATTTTTGAATAAGTGATGAGTAGGCGAATTGTATTTCAATTTCTTCCCGGATAAAACGTTTTTAAGCATTTAACAGTTTCTTTTTTCTGCTATATTGTGTCCAAAAATGAGCACATTTTTTATAAGCAGTTTTGTATTCAAATTGATATTATAAATTTAAATCAGCAGACAAAACAGTTACAAGTATTGATTTTATTAATTTTTAATTGTAAAGGAAAAAAGAACATAAAAGCTGGTTTACCTAAACTAACCTGACCTAAAAAACTGGTTTACCTAAACTAACCTGATCTAAAAACTGTTTTACCTAAACTAACCTGACCTAAAAACTGGTTTCCACTTGTTTTGCTATCCAACATTAATTGGACTGCTAGAGCCATTTACTAGAAACATTGCAAAGTTATGAAAGTAAAAATCAGGGAAAATCAGTGGATTGTCTTACAAAAATGACCGCCCTAGCGGTGTTCAAGCAAATCAGGGAATTCCCTTTAAAAAGTGCCCGAACGTTGTTCGGGCAAAACTGTTAAGTGGTTAATAACCATCGTTAGCGTTCACTTCTCAACTTTCAAATACACTAAGACAATGTTGCTCGTTTTCTGCTTCGTAGCATAGAGTAGAAAATTGAGTATTCATTTGAATAATTTTCTTTCGATCAATTTTATCGAAAATTCATACATATCCACACTTTCCGTCACATAAGACCTATTCCTAATTTTATTTATTTAAGTAGGTAATAGACAAATCGAAAGACAGTTATACCTTTGACGGATTTAGTCCAAAATTTAATAAGCATCAGCAATTCCAGATACAACCATACGCTAAAAGCTATCCATCTGGCTTTTTGCACTTTTAAACTTTTTCTTACTGGCACTACAACTTTTTTTGTGCTTCTTGCTAAAGCAGAAAACGCAGTATGCAATTTGGGCGACTTAAATACAACCGATTGGGTCCAGAATTTGAAACATATCTACAATGTTGGCCACCAGTCGGTCTAATTAGTCGCATTATCTAAATCGTTGCTTTTTTCAGTTATCGGGTTTTGACACATGTGAATAGGCAGATTGACAGACGGCCAATGTGTTGAATTTTAGTTTGGGTCTCACGGTCCAGATTTGACCATGCTGTGCCAATAAAACCTGGCGACGGATTTAGTCCAAATCTTTGATGCACATTTATAATTTTAACCTCTTTGCTGTATTTCTCCCAATTAAGTATTTATGTTTCAGAGTTATCATGTTTAGAAGCCCACTGAGTCTTTCTGCTGATGAATTTTGTCAAAAGTTGAGAAAAAGCAATAAAATCTGTTTCTTAGTGACGTAATATCAGCTTTCATCTGTCCATCTTGATTCAGTTTTAATTATCGTTTTTGCAGATGTATCAGCAAACATAAAAAAATTACAAAAATGGTTTTCATGATCTCTAGAGGGAAGTAAACGTGGAGAATCACCAAAATATCAATGCAGTGACGTAGATGGGGAAGTAGAGCCCGGGTCCTAATATGACTTTTCGCCCCCCCCCCGTCATCATCAGTGACTTAGCTTGTTAATAGTATTTTTTCTCTCCTCATCGTATTAGACTTTAAAAAGTTAACATGGATGCATTAACGTTTTGAGACCATGCGCAGTGGCGTAGCAAGAGTAATTGGTGCCTGGAAAATAATACGATTTTCTTATTCCTGTCGTTATCTGTGGTTTAAGAAGCATAAATGGCGCTAGGAATGTGGTATTATTTTTACATCCAGTCATTATATTCTGCTTTAAAAGGCATAAACTCAGTACTGTTTTGACATCATGGCGCCCAATAAAATTGTCGCCCGGGTGCATATAGACACCCCTTTCGGTCTCTACACCACTGTATCGATGACAAATTTTTCGACAGTTACAATAATTTATCTTTCTGTTCTTCGTGCACGTGAAAGCAAAATGTTTGCTTTGGGACCATAGATACATACATAAAACACACCTTCCCGATTCACTGAAAGGGTGTAGAGTCAGCAAGGATCGACGGGGAGGAGTCAGACAAGAAAGAAAAAAATTACAATTAACAGACCTACCTATTTGGAAGGTATGGATTACAAAGCTACTTGCAAACACAAAAAAAGCCACAAATACAAACAAAACATACAGAAAAACAAACAGAAACGTACACAAATACAAACAAAAACACACACAACACAAAAACGCCAACGGTGCTACAAAACAAAACCAGCGTGGTAAAACTCCAGAAACAAAAAAGGATATTAAGAAACAGAAACTCAATCAAAGGATTACTTGCATAATAATAAATACTTTGAGTGCAATAAATTAATGTACACAAGTTAACTACAATTGAGATCACAAACGCTACAAATCATTACAAATTTTCCTAGAAATTTCAAAAATTGACTTCAACCTGTTAAAAAATAAATAATTTTTATAACGCTTTCTAGTCCAGTGAGTCCGAGCAGCACCCGTTGGTAGTAGTAAATGATAGTCCTTGGTATACATACATAAAGTCGAGTAATGGTCAACATCCCCATGCTTACCACACAAGCAATCAGGATTGTTAAAAATTTGGAACCTGCGCAGATATGCAGGAAAAAGTCCATGATTGGTAAGCAGATAACATATTTGGTGAGATTGGTGACATATTTGTTGCTAATAAGTAAGTCCAGATTTGCTAACGGAAGAATTTATTTTGTAGTTTACCAGTGGTGGAGATTTTTCCAGTACGAGTTCCACTCGTTCATAAGTAATTCCTTACAAACTCTTTTTACATAAGAATAAGGAGCAGGTCCCATATATCTACCCCACAAGAAGAAGAAATTTTTTCATTGCACCTGACTCAAAAAAGAATAAATTTGTTCCGAATGTTCATGTGCTGTGGTGTTGACGCAAATAATAAGTGCCCGGACGCTCTGAAAGCAGTATCGGAACGTTCTAACATAATTGACAAAAATTGCGCTGTTTTATAGAAGTTTTCACACATTTTGTTTTTCATTTCTCATTAAAAAATCAGTAAAGGAATGGGGTTCTGGCTCCACAGCACTCCTGTTCATGTGGACCCGTAGCCAAAATTAGCGCGAATTAAATATAACTCGTCCGAAACACCGAGTAGTCCATTTGACTCTACCTTCCCATATTTTCTCAATCTGAAATAGACTAAACCTTTTGTTATCCCGTAGACGATAACATTATTTCTTTCATGGGTAGTTTGTAACTGATATGTTGTTTTTAAGAGATTTTTAGACGTCTGGGGTCTTACGCAATAATTGCGCCCAGGAGTGGTGGCCCGATTCATACTAGTTATTGAGAGTTCATGTATGAAAGATCACTATCTTCCAACTTATCTTATCTTATCACGTCTTCCAAAAAATAAATGTACGAGCAATTACTTTCAAGAAAATCACAAGAAAATCCAGAAATACAAGCTGTCTTCTACTATCAATCGCACGCAGATATCGCGAACGAAGCGAGCGGAAGTATTTAAGTGTTGCTCCAGTCCCAATAGTTAGACGATAATGAAGTTTGTTTAGGGGTCAGATATGCTTTCAGTCCGCATTCGATCAGAGCCGGTGTAAGCAACCGTAATCAATATCGTACATGGCTACAGCTGTCATTCAATCTCCCCTCTTGGTGGTTGTTCTGCACGTTCCATGTTCACCCCCCAACGGAATCCCCCACAAACCAGAAGTCAGTCATGAGCCTCATTGCACAGTGGGCTGATTCTAACCCAGCAGGCCAGAAATGCCTCAGTGTGAGTTTAATGTTTATTGTGGGATTTTCTCGTCGCCTAATTCTCCCATAAATCAATTAAAATATAAAAAGTGAATGTTTCGTTAAAATGCATTTGCTAGTTGATTTTGAATAAATTATGGGCATGTGAATAAAGTTTGAATTTCTAACCGGAAGAAAGTTGAGATATATCTGCAGAGCGAAGAGCTGTGCTTGCTAAGATTACGGATAAAATATAATTCCAAATAAAACAAGGATTTTGACAGAGAAATATCAAAATTCTCAATTTTTCTACTCATTAGCAGATAAAATCTCTCCCTCCTTTCAGTTCCTGTAAGGTTATATATTTTAATATTCCATCATTATCTATAAGTATAACCATCAATAATGGATTGATATACACAGTGATTCAAAAGACTGGAATAAATTCAAATTGATCTCGGGATAGTTTAGATAGATAGAAGATAGTCAAGATATTTTTTGACAAATTGAATCAATCTCAAGATAGTTTAGCTAGAAACAGGGACATTTACAAGTCTGGTGAAATTTAAAAGTCAATCGTTTGTATACGAATGAAGACAGAAAGCCTTTTTTGCAGTAAAGGGATGGAAATCGGATAAGATTTCTTTTTTGTTGTAACGAAGCGCGAATTTACTAGTAACACTGTCTATAATTTAAACCACCAGATGGCTCTGCAGTCTTAGGAGTGATGTGTTACTTAGGGTAAGACAGTGGTCCGTCGGCTTACGATTGGTCAATATATCGCCCATCATTCAAGAGCTCAGCTGTTAGAGGAAGAACCACACTTTTCCACAGAATTAATCACTCTTGAAGATGACGTAATGTAACATATGCAGCCATCACTGACTAATCATTTTATCTTGGGTTATTTATTGCATTATACATGCAACAAACTGACAGGGGTTACAAAAGCGCTCGCGAATTGCATTTAATTTTATATGTTGTATCTTATAAATCTGGCATTTTCTTTTTTTTTAAATTCTTCTGTGAGCAATATTGTCTGAGACGTAAGAATACGAGTTTTGTGTTTTAGCATTTAAAGCTACATTTTTGTAGTCAGAGTATCCTTAATTTTTTTTTCTGTAAACCATTATACATAAAACTAGAAAATCACTCGTCATAATATGACGGGTGAAAATTTCCTGAAATATATATGCTACAGAAATGTTTAACATTGATTGGAAGCAAATAAAATAAACGTATGTTTTATGACAGGAAATATTTTGTTTAGATATTACTTACATATTTCTTTATTCAGAAAACCTCTTGGTAAACAACATTCCGTGAGAAGTATGTTTCGTTGTTTAACAATTTTATTATGATTCAATAACCATGAAATTCTCAGCTTGTCAAACGTAAGTTAAAAGTTAAAATCTCAAAAGAATTATTTTTCGAAATTCTAATCAAAACAAAACATTTCTCTGCTTGTCAAACGTTGTCAAAAATATTATCAAATTATATCATCACGATTGCAATAAATAATCAGATGCATCGTGGCGTCTAAACTATATCACGCGCATCATATACTACTGACGTAATTTACTACCTTCTATTAAAAAAACTAAAATTAATTTGAAATATATGATTAATATAATTTAAAATGTCTCGGGAACTATTGATCATAGCGAGATAAATTTTATATCAATAAATAGCAAATTTTATTTCCCTATTTTAGAGCTATTAAATTTGAAATTAGAACGACAATTACTCTATTAAATTTAAAATTACTGAAATTTAGGTTATCTAACAATGAAATAATGCCGTTTAACGTCTCGCAGTGCTATGGAGAGATTTTATTGTTGGTGACGTCAGAGCGTTACCGAGAGTCAGATCTGGACTAATATATTAGTAATATGATGTTCGTAATATCAGTGGCATTTGAGTCTTTTCTCTGAGTGGGAATTCCGGTTCTTGCGTTTGAGTTTTTACATCGCAGTCTCAACAACACATATGGGACCTACAAAACTATCACTTTTTAAATGACTTACCTTCAGAATACACTATTTATTACCTATAGGAATTGCGCTAAATGATGAGCAAAAAGCGCACGGTTCTTCGTTTGAGACTTGAAGTTCCTGAATGGAGGGAGACACTTTGAACATTTGTAAGCTGTTACTTCGATTAGTATCTTATCGCATGTAACACATCGGTAGAAAACCCGCAGAGCTGTCTGGTGGAATGATTTTGTAAATCATGTTACCAATAAATGTTTTGTGATAATGAATAATAACAAAAATGTTTTGAATTTTATCCTTTCAAGGCAAACGGCAGCTTTCTGCCTTAATTCGCTTCCAAATTACTGATTTCGAAATTCGATCGAGACTTTTGAATCGGAGGTCTCACTCCCATAGACCCTAATGGCAACTTTCTAACATTGCACTTCACATAGACAGTACGCCATCTGTGGCCAACAAAGGAACTAACCAGAATACGTCATCGTGGGAAAAAACTAAACTTCGTTATTTTATTTATAAAAGTGAAACTAAATGTTACAAATTTTTTGATTAGCTTAAATCGACTTTTATATAAGTTAGGAAACATGTATTAAACTTATATCTTCTTATGAAGATCTACATCGAGCACAACTAACATGGTGTTCAGTTTGAAACGGCGGGTATCGAAGTGGTTAGCGCTCTTTGTTGGCGAGTAGGGGCGCTGATCAAATTGCGGAGTGAGACCTCTGATTCTCCTTCTCTGTGTTTTGAATCACCCTGCACATGTCAGGGTAGAAGGGACTATCTTTAGATGTATTAGAGATCCCACGTTGTTTTTACTGCGTAGGAAATGAGTCTAATCACTAAGCGGTATGACAGTTGTACTAGTCCGTATGCATAGGGAAAAAGCAGCTGGTAGAACAGCTGTACTGCACGAAGAATAAGACAAATTTTAGAGTAGCTGCTGTTGCATGTGAGCATAGCTTTCAGAAAATGAATACTACCCTATTGCTTGTAAAACAGAATTTAAAATAGTTTGCCATCATTTATTATCATTCACTGATTGGATGATTAAGTTTATCCTTGGAAAACCTGTCTAATAGTCTGGTGAAATTGATGAGATAAAAGAGGATTATTACGGCTATTCACGTGTGTATTAAGTGACGTGTTTTAATGGGCCTCTGACAAGACAAGTTCATAAACTGGATGACATAATGTGGTTATAGTGAAGCCTATTCACTAAAATTTTAAGTAAATGAGGAAGTGTCCTTGTCAGCGTTATCAACGGCATCCAACTTAGACATCCGAGAGAAAAATGGAGGAAATGCCGATAAACGTGCCGCCTATAAAATTTCACTCTATACGACAAAGGAAACGGGGCGCTTGTCGTAAAAGTTGTTTTCCTGGCCTAGCATCAAATGGATAAGTTTCGTCATTATATATTTTTATTTAACTTGACATGTTTCATGGAAGTAATTTTGTAATTAAATTTTCATTCACTTCTTGATGTACTAAATTTCAAAACTAGGATATTTATGAATATGCGATGACTAAAAATTATTGCGATATTTTATACATTTGTGTATTCTAGATTTGATAAACACGTTACTAAAAAAAAAAACATTTCTATAGAGCAGATGGACACGGGACATTTGTAGTAAAAGTTGTTTCCCTGGCTGAACATTAAATTTACTATCTGGGTCATTCTTTATTCAGTTTATTTAAATATATTTTTATTTTGTTATCTAAAACAGTTTCGAACGCTATTTCGGCACTGCTTTCTAATTTTTTAACTCGCCGGAACACCGTTGCGTCACTGCATTTTTTACGCGAAATAAATAAGACAAAAAATTTTAAGAAACCTTCTTAAAACACCTCAATCTTTGTTTAATCCTTACCCTCGAAAATATGATGGATATTTTCATATTAATAAAAATGATAAGTCATTGGTAAGGTTTGTCAGAAAGGCATTAAAAACATTAAAGTTGTAAACATTAAGTATTATTAAAGTATTTATTAAAACATTGTCTTTTATTACTTTGAGATTATTAAATTACTTCACTTATTACTTTTACTTTGAGATTACTAAATTTATTTATTTTTACCTACTTTAATTGGAGATTGCTAAATTTTAATTTGAGATTACTAAATTACTTTACTTTATGATTATTACATTTTTTACTCTGAGATTACTAAATTTTACTTTGAGATTCCTAAATTTTACTTACTCTGAGATAACTAAACTTACTTTGAGATTATTAAATTTTATTATAAATTGAAATCAGCATAAACCTTTTTTTTTTAAAAAAAATTATTGTTTACATCTTCATTAGATTCATGCTTTGAACTAGTGCGCATTATGTTAATGTTTGATCAAAAATAAAATAATGACTGTAAAATATGCATCGTTTCAGTGTTGACGTTTTATTACTTCACGATTTCAATATGTACATAAAATTATTATACATTTCAAATATAAAAAAACATTTTATTGTAAAGTGATCCCCTCCTTACCTCCCTATCACACACTCCCCCTCCCCCCATCAATATCACCCGGATCACAGCGTTCTGAAACTGCTTAATTTAGGACTATAGGGTTGCCATAATTTTTGTCGTTGAAATCCGGACATACATTACGGAGGTGAAGGGTCAAAGTATAGTATATATTTTATTTTAATATTTGCCTACCAAAGACACTCTTTCATAATTTTAGCAGAGCGTTTGATTAAGTAAAAAAAATATATGTCATAATGCAAAGAATATACAATTTTTATGAATGTCTGGTAATGTCTAAACAAAACAGCCAAATCTTTTTTATTTTTAGTTTACACCGGGGCCCGAGGAACGAGGCTCATTATTTTCTCATCAACAATGGATGTAAACAATTAGTTTTATTTCATTGGCGGAATGACGTCATATTTTTCGAATACGTCAGCGTTGCTCTATTGCAACCAAATTTTGTCCCTCGCCCCATTCACTGTCGTAAATCCGGACACTTGTCCGGACATGAGCTTGAAGTCGGTACGTATGGTAACAGTAGGACTATATCACTGAACAGTTAATCACTGAATAATCACTGAAATAATCACTGAATAATCACTAAATAATCACTGAATAATAACTGAAATAATCAATGAATAATCACTGAATAAGTTAATCACCTACACCACTGAACAGTTTCAGCATTAATGAAAGACTAGCGGAGTGTTCTCTTCTCGACTTTCTCATTAACTAACACAATATGGGGCGCTTTATGCTTCGAAGTGTAATGAGGAAAACCGAGCATCATTTTTAATGTCTTCTCCTTCGGTGATTTTATTCAAAAATTAATACAGATCTACAATTTTGATGAGAAACCAACATATAAATATCATCCATCTATAAGGTTCTGCCAACATTCTGTTACGAAGCTGTGAAGTTGTTTCCCTCACATGAAAATCTTATGGCAGGAAAGAGATTTTTACAGATGGTTTACTGGACGACAAGCAAATGAACTCCGACCTTGGCCACAAATTTGGTGACCATTTTCTCAATAAACGAAGCTTCTAGAAAACACCTGAATTATGGTCCTATTTCTACGAGGCACGGAAATATAGAGAATCTTCGAGAGAAATCTATGCGACTACACATCCTGTTGGAATAGGCATAAATACTGAGAACTCATCGAGTGAATCAGTTGTTGCAGTGCAGGTTAGTGAGCTAATATACGCTGAGCGTTATTGAAAGTGTTGTGACTGATTTTAATTACTGATCTGCTGTTTGCTGGTGTTATTACTAATATAATAGCCCATATCCGTCTCTCGGTAACGCTCTGACGTCACCAACAATAAAACTCGCGCCATAGCACTGTCAGACGTTAAACAGCATTATTTCATTGTTAGAGAACCTACATTTCAGTAATTTTAAATTTAAAAGAGTAATTCTTGTTCTAATTTCAAATTTAATAGCTATAAAATAGTCAAATAAATTTTTCAATCGATTGATATAAATTTATCTTGCTGTGATCAATAGTTTCGGAGAAATTTTAAATTATATTAATCATATATTTCAAATTAATTTCCCGTTTATTAATAGAAAGTAGTAAATTACGTCAGTGGTATATGATGCGCGTGATATAGTTTGAACGCCACGATGCATCTGATTGATTATTTATTGCAATCGTGATGATATAATTTGATAATAATTTTTGGCGACGTTTAACAAACAGAGAAGTGCTTTGTTTTGATTAGAATTTCGAAAATGAATTCCTTTGAAATTTTAACTTTTGACTTACGTTTGACAAGCTCAGAATTTCATGGTTATTGAATTATAATAAAATTGTTAAACAACGAAAAAAACTTCACACGGAATGTTGTTTACCAAGAGGGTTTTTGAATATAGAAATATGAAAATAATATGTAAATAAAAAAATTCCTGTCATAAAAAGGATGTTTATTTTATTTGTTTTCAATCCATGTTAAACATTTCTCTCGCATATCTATTTAAACACGTCAAATTTGTCGGGAAATCTCTGGAATGAAGAGGCAATTTGCACCCGTCATACCATGACGGGTGATTTTCTAGTTAATTTATAAAAGTGCTAATTAGTTTTGTTACCAGTGCTACGTTTTGTTTACTGAAATATTCGAAATCTACAACTACTTCTGTAAGTTTCACTTACAAAATTCATTGGTCTAGTAGTTTTGTGCTTGTCGAGTTTGTGAGTAATCGGGTTCACAGACAGATTGACTGACCAAATACCAAAAATGTTACTTTTTACACTCGGGCAAGTCAGAATCTTGGAGGTTTATCAAAATCTCGAAGTAGAATTTGTTGACTATTACAATACTTCTTCTCTGTGTACTTCGTATTGGAGAAAGCAATAACTATCCGGTTAGTTTATTTTCCATTTGGCAATCTTTCCTTTACTTTTCTTGACGTTCAAAACTCTAATTCACGATATTTGTACTAAAGTGCTTATAGTGAAGGATTTTTCATTGTATAAAGTAGAGAAATTCTGCAAGAAAAACTTTAATTTATTCAGAAAGCCAGCAAAAAAAACAAAAAAAAACATCGGCGTTCCAATTTTCGTCGAAGCACTTTGTTCCATTAGGATTTCAAGCATAACTCGTAATTCGTCTGAAATTTCCGAATTTGCGACATCTAACAACGCGACGAAAAAACCTTTCCGGGAACACTCTAGAATTTCTTCACGTGAAAGAGGGACCTTTTCGAATCAAAATTCATTCGACAAATAGTTTTCCTTCTTCTCACAAAAAATGAAACTTTTTCCGAGTCAGAATATAAATGTGACTTATAAATTTCTTTTCTCTGCTTTCTTTATTACCGCTCTGCTACGACATTCTTTCTTGTCCTTTCGTTTCGGCGCAAGGCATGACGGGAATTTGGCATCGGATCCATTCGGGTAAAGTCGGAATTTTGAAAACACGAGTCTGAGATTGCATAAACACAAAGAGACAGGAATGTAGTCAACTGTTTTCGTGTCTAAGATTTTAAAGGGAGAGAGTAAATTGTTTTTGTTGCTTGCGACTTTTGTAGCTTCTTACTCCCTTTTAACATTGTTATAAATATTAATTTTAACTAGTGGTCGCCCAGCGGTCGAAATTCGACCGTAATTCATTAAATTTTTAAGTTTGAACGTTATTGAGGTTATTTTTTATTGAAACAAAAAAAAACCGGGCGGTTGAAAAAATAAATGTTGTCCGACTGTTGACCACAGACTTTTATGTGTTTGACATTCAGTATGAACGTTAACAATGAATGTTTTATTTTATTTAATTTAATGTATTAGTAATACACACTATATATAAATTCCTTAGAGACAACTCTACTCTGTGTGACTGTTTGACCACAGACTAATACGTGTTTGACATTGACAGATTTAAATCATCCGCATTTTGTATTTCATTCCGAAGAGTTTTTTTTTATAAATAATCTAAATAAACCCCCTATTGGAGTGGATTTCACTGCGGGGGAATTAAATCGATTACAAATCATCCACTCCGCATAAGCTCCGCAAGGGAGGCCAGGCCCAGGAACAATCAGGAACCAGCGAGTGCAACCTGCGACAACATTGACGTAGAGATACGATAGCCATACGTGTCCAATGATCAACAAACTCCGAAAAACCGGCACACAGCCACAAAATGGTGAAAATTATCTATCAGTTCTATCAGTATTACATAAATTTTATCTTTCTGCACTCCTTCTCCATATGAACTTTAACTATGCCACATCTCACAATCCTCCGTGAGCGCAATTTGTTTAAAAAGGGGTAAAAAGTTTTCTCTTCACTTACTAATATATAGATTAAATGTTTACTGATTGCTGTTGATTTTATAGCATATTTTTATTGAAAACCATTTTTAAGCATAATCATATTTTATACACCCTTTTAGTTGCATCAGTTTGCAAATTTGTCCTTTCCATTCCTAGAAGAAATTTCTAAAAAATTTCTGCGACCTTCATAAATACTAGCGTCTTCATAAAATATCTTATTTATTATTATTGAAGCGTAACAGTTTGATTATTTTATTTTAATCTCTTAATGATTTAAACTGGCAAACTTTCGGTACACTGCTTGATGTAAAAATCTGAAGGGGAAATTAGCAGAGTTCGAGAAACAGGTTTGATGATCATTTATTTTAAACACATAGCACATAGACGTAAGACAAAGACATAAAAGACGTTTTACAAGCGCATAGTTTAAAGTACATCTCTAAGCATCTTATCGGCTCTCCGTGAAAGGAATCATGGGATATATATATGACGTCACGCAGTGATGTATTGCATCATGACATCATCACAATAGCTTGTGATTGGCTTGAATATTGAATGAGAAGATTGAAGGAAAGTAAACTGCGTATAATTTCCAACAAAATCCTTACTTGCAGAATATAACGACTGATGCAATCAAATCAGACATATTAAGCCTATTGCATTGTCTCGTTACAATGTTTTGGACTAGAAGGTTAAATTCCCTTTTTTTTATTTACAAACCTACTTATTCACAAAACGTTTAATTTTTTTTCCCCAGTATGACATGTCCTTCAAACCATTTAGTGCACGGAGGGTCACGGATACGAGGGTAATTGACGGCGTTCTGTTCTGTAATTTCAATATCGTCGCTTAGCAAGCAACACCACATATCTTGATTTTTTGAAATTTCAAAGAGGAAGATTGAAATGAATTTTTCGCAGCCAATAACGAATATTTATAAAATATTTTATTCGTTATTGGTAAATATTCGTTATTGGTTGCGAAAAATTCATTTGAATCTTCAACCAATAACGAATATATTTGAATTGTTTCACACCTGGTTGGAACATGTGGTCTCATGTTCATAGTAGATCTTTAAAAAATTTATAAATATTCGTTATTGGCTGCGAAAAATTCACTTCAATCTTCAACCAATAACGAATATATTTGAATTGTTTCACGTCTGGTTGGAACATGTGGTCTCATGTTCATAGTAGATCTTTAAAAATTCATAAATACTCGTTATTGGATGCGAAAAATTCATTTGAATCTTCCTCTTTGAAATTTCGAAAAAATTAGATAGGTGGTGTAGCTTGCTAAGCGACGATATTCACTATAGGTCAATAAATTTCTTAATTTTTAAGGCAACATTTCTTGATTCAGGTAGACAAACATCAATTATTAATGAAGGGTTTTATTTCAAAGGGTTTAAGCCATATGATAAATAAAGGAGTTACTTAAACCACATGCAAGATTCAGAATTATTATTCTTTTTTAAGTCTCCAACTGTATGAAGCAATATTGTAAAACATTAATATAATGCATAGAATTAAATAAATGAACGATTATATCCATGCGTGTAGATAAGTTTTATATGAAAAGAATATGGAAATATAGAGTTATCTGTTCTTTTCTTTGGAAAAAGTTATTGTTTAACACATCTAATTTCGAATTCATGCTTTAATAGCAAGTACTTTGTCAGAATATTTTCTGATCTTGAATTGTTTATGCTTTCATGTCCCGTCAAATTACCCAAAAATTAATTTCTATCGTACTTATAATTCTCTAAACAAAAAAATTTGATTTAAAATTTGATACTTCATTTTAAGAAAATGTATTTTGCACTTGGAAGAAAGATTTGCTCATGACATATCCCGAAATATTTATGTCCTATTCTAAAATATACTATAAGTTAATGCTGTGCCTCATCATTTGGAAATGGGAGGTATTTTCATGGATTAGTAGTTCACAGAATAATTTAAAATACGTCAACAACTTCTTTTAAATAGTTGTTTCAGAGTTCCTAATGTTTATAGGCAGGATACTATTTGTAAATTACAATATGCATGATGCAAAAATCCTTCATAACTCTCTATAGTGCAGACTGTTGAGCCTAGAGCTGCTAAATTTGGCACGTAATTACCTCTTGGGCAGTAAATGGGGAACTTTTGGAATTATAACAAGATTCTTAATTAAACATTAATCGAAATTTTAAAGATTTAATTAAAGATTTTCCGATTAAGATTCAATTTATTTAAAGATTTTCCTCAATAACGTAAGATCATATTATTGCTCGAATACCACCTTTGCCCCCTTTCAAAATTCAAAAACATAGCCTCTCTGAGGTACATATTTTATGACCCTAATTTCATTTGTCTAATTTAATAACTTTTTCATAATATTTTTCATTATATTCTGCAAAAATATTTTTCGTTGGTTACTGGATTTATACAAAACTAAACTCGGACTCAATGAGGTTTCAAACTTGTCGAGGGAATGCGGGGACATAGTTAAATTTTTTTTTTGGAAATCTAAAAAATGGTTTTACTAACGGAAATAATTAGAACTAATACGCTATATTTACGAATTTGTTAATCTAATATAGGATTTCAGCCGGATTTTGGTTATTAATGACATAATAAATTAATTATTACACTCTTTCCTAAAAATGAATTTGTATCAATCTACTCCAAACCAGGGAGACATCGAAAATTAAAAATAATGATGATTAAAAGGTGCGAGATCAAAACAAAATGTGTTTTATTAATAAAATTTCCATTCCAAATCAATGTTTAAAAGTTTAACAAAGTAACAAACTTTTGTTTTAATAAAAATTCAACATTTTTAATGATACTGAAAAAATGAAACATTGCTGTATCAGGAAATAATTTCTCTACAAATAACAAAGGAGAATGGGTGAGCATGGGTTTAAAAATACTTTGGAGGGAGGGAATGTGTACCTCGAAGCCGTTTTTGAAAATTTTAATTAATTAAAAATTAAGGAAAATTTTCGCTTTCTTCCTTGATGAATCACGAAAATTATATAGCAGAAAAATAATTTTCACACCATCTGGAAATGCAAAAAATTATCTTTTCAATGATAAGAATCTTTTCAAATCAATTGATTAACAATTTAAGAATTTATTTTTATAAATTCGTAAAAAAACACAGTTTAAACTTTATTTATAACAATACTTTTCATTTTTGAAATGAAATACAAATTGTTTTCGATGTTTAAACAAATACTTAATTTCGTGTTTCTCTTAGATAGTTCATTTTTACGTTTTTTTCCATGTCTGAAAACGATTTTTCAAAATAGTTGCTGTTGAGGCACATTGATAGACACATAGAAGACGCGTATCAATGCGCCCCGGACACAATTGTGTCAATCTACCCCAAGATCCATTTTTACTTAAAACAATTGGTTCATCAAAAACAATGCTTAAAAGCCTCAAAAAATATAGCTTAAAAAATAAATGTTTTTTTTTCTACTTTTGGAGTAGATACCCTGGCAGGAAAACGTAATTAGTGAAAGAAATCACACAACACGTACTTAAAGTAAAATTTACTTAGACGAGATGATTAGCGATTAGATTCATTTTAAAATTAACATTTGACTCAACATAGCCGAAAAATACACCCTGTGCTAAGGGTTACAGTGGCATATATGTGAGGGGATATGAACATCTTGAGCCATTTTAAAATTAACTTTTGCCTCAACATGGCCAAAAAATACATCCTGTGCTAAGGCTTACAATGGCATATATGAGCCATTTTGAAATTAACTTTTGGCTCAACATGGCCAAAAGATACACCCTGTGAGAAGGCTTACAGTGGCAAATATGTGAGGGGATATGAACATTTTGAGCCATTCCAATCATCAAAATTGATGGACTGTATCATTGTTCCCGCGCATCAATCTACCCCTATTCCCCCACACTAATTCAAATGTCAAGGTCGAATTTTTTAACGGCTCCAGCAATTTTTCTTTTCATACTCCGTATACGGGCATGAAAAAATGGTCCTTTTATATAAAAAAAACACTCAAACCTTTAAGCATTAGAAGAAAGAACGTTACTTGAAATAAATGCAATGGAAACAATTGCCGCCTTTTCAAATAAAAAGGCAAACTTATCATTCAAGTACTTTTCCCATAATAAAAACTATATCTCTCTTCTACGTGTTTAAACTGCTTTATGGCCTTACAAGTATATCTCTCGCCATAACCTCCTCCATATTATGACTCCTCGACTGAGGAGAGAAGGGGAAAAATACTCCTATTTATAGCATCTATTTCATATCTAATCTCTCAACCAACTGGTTCGAAAAGCGGCAGAAGATATTTAGCAGTGGCCCACAGCCAAGAATCGGGATGGACTGGTTTGTGTCTTGTTTTGACCTATGCGGTAGACTCCAAAAATATGGCCCTTAAAAACTCGCAGTTTTGTTGCATTTCCTGTTGGTGCGGCTCAAGTTTATTGCTCGCGATGTCGAAAATAAGTCGGTTGTTATGGGGCGGTTTCATCTATATGTTAACTGTTACCTACTTTTGATTTTTATAGCTGCGTGAATTTGCTGATGGAGTGGATTTGGTCTCTTTTTATCTTTATAAGTTGAACAATTTTAATCCTTTCAGGAAATTGAATTCGTGATGGCCAAAAAAAAATTAAGTGGGCATATGACTGTTAAACCTCGAAAGTTTTCGATTTTATTGAAAAGATATATATTATTCTCCAGTCTTTTCTGAACAATTTAAAACAATCCCTGTTACAAAATTCCCCAAATTATGAAATTGATGAAGGAAAATGTATCAGATATTCAACGAAAACATTGAAAATGGCCATATCTTTAAAGCGCTATATCTCCAAATGTGTTTTTTTTAATATTGCGTGCACAGTATCTCAAGAATTGTTGAATATTTTTACTTACAATTTTTACTGAATATGATTGTGCTATCTTCCACAAATTGAACATCAATGTTTGGTACATATTTTCTCCAGAGGAGTTTTTTTGGGGTAAGAAAAGTTGAAATTTGAACTTTTTTTAACATTTTATTTTAAATTGGTATATAAAATAGAAATTAAATTTAAATGTTAATAAATTGTGGTTCGATTTCTTAAACAGACGTTTTGGATTACTTAGATACAAAAATATTGTGTTTAGGCCAATATTTTATACGTAATCATGCGCGCAAGGCGCTCATTTTATCTCCAAAAATTATACCAATATTATAATTACGCTTTCAAATAAATACATACTAATATAAATGTTTTAAAATGTGTGTACTATAATAGATAGAACAGATATTTTTCTAGGAAAAAAAGAGAGTTTGTGAATTGCAATATTTCAGAGATTAAATGTATCGAATTTGACAGTTGAGTCGTATATCCCCTTAAGGCTTTTTCTTGGATCTAAAATGAAACACAATACGAATGTCTTGTTTGAACTATAGTAATATTTTTTTATACGCTTAACCCCTTCGTGTTCATTGGTTTCGCAGTGAAACCACACATTGAGCTGCTTTTTTTTCACTGCGCATGGGCGAAACGTAGCGTAATTTTTCTTTCATAAATTAAGAACCAGATAGGTCAACTTATATAAAAATTCCAGTTCAATACCGTTAATATTCACAAAGATATCGGCATTGCAAGAGCTAAATTGCCTTTGATCTCTAAGAGAAACAAAACGATGAGGGTTCTTGCACAAATTGATATTTTTAAAAATCGAATCTTTGAAAGTAATATTGAATTTTATGAAGGATGAATATCCTGAATACTCACGTATACTTATAAATTAAATATATAATTTAAATTGCATTTCGATGACAACTTATTCGGAGGAAAAATAGCCCGTTACCGTTCATTGGTTTCACTGTGAAACCACAAATTTCTTAAAAATAAACAAATGCTAAATTTTTTCCCTTTACATATTTATGATCAGCTACAGGTCTAATGCTCATTTTTGAAATAAATTTAGTAATTTTCAAAACAAAACATGCAGTGAACTTGAAAAGGTTAAACAAGATATCTTTCTAACTCTTTGAGCGTCAACTGATTTTGATATAATAGCCTTAAGGTCTGAACTTTACATGCGAATAAACAGAACTTTTCGTAAGGTCTCATTTGTCTGTCCGAAATAGCTTAAGGTTTATTCCTAACATATCAAATGATATTTTTAGCTTTTGTGACGTAATTTTAAAATGGCTTCAGCAAAAGAATTTCTTCGAAGAGACATTAGGGGATACTTTATTCAAAAAATAAATGAAAATTTATTCCTTTTTTGTGTGCAAACAGGAACATTTTTTAAGTACAGTGCACTCCCGATTATCCAGGTTAATCACCGGGAGGGATAGCACGGACAATCCAAAAACACGGATAATCCGAAAACTCCTTTTTATTAAAGAAAAAAATCAACATCAGTACAAAAATATAAAAATTACTTACATTTGCATGCTGTATAACATCAAACTAGGAATTTTCCTTTTAACATTTAATGCTTTAAAAAATCTGTAATGCGTCTTTGCTTTTGCTCTTTGTTCATCTCTTGTCGAATATCAACGCATATTTGACGAACCGCAGTAATGTCACCGTAATCAAATCCTCTTTGTCCCATATAATCTAACTTGTAGAGCAGCAGAATGAGAAGTAGTATTTCCCTCATTTAGTACATCTTCTGCATCAGTACTAGCTGATTCTCCATTATCAAGTTTTTGAAGGATTTCTAATTTTTGTTTAACATTTAAAAAGATTCGATTTCGTTTCACGTCACTCATTTTTACCAGCAAAAAATTTCACGTTACTAACTGACGATAAACAAGACGCAAAAAACTAAAGGAACAAGTGTGAAAGTGAAAGAAGACGAAGAAGTTAAAGAATGACGTGTCAGGAAGAAGCGTGATCGTACGAGAATGAGCTAGCAGGATGTGGATGATTCATTTCGCGGAAAATTAGGGGTTAAACCGGTAGAGATTTCACGTGGAAGAAGAAAAAACTATTCTTTAGCCTCCGCCGTCGTGGCTCACTAGTTCACGGAATGAATCTCTCGATCGAACATCAACATTGATTTTACATGAATGATAAGCGTGAAAATGTTTCTCTCTAAATTTTTTTGTGAGTCCGGAATGAGCACGGATAATAGAGAGTATACTGTATATTGTAAGGAAATTTGCAAATTAGAAACGTATTTGTTCAGTTTGACAAAGCAGATTTTTGATAGTTTAATTTTTTGTCTTACCCAAGAAAATTACTATGCATATTAATTATTTTTAGTAAGAAAATTATGAAAAATATGCAATAGGTATTTCTATATAGAAATTTCTAATCGATCTTCCTTTTGGAACATTCATGTTTCATATATAGAAGTTCGACTATACTTTAGTTTTAAATACGTTTATTATTAATTAGACTGGTATGGTTCTCTTTTAACGTTACTTTTTTGCAAAAAGTTCGGAACGTAATTTTATCTTGAATTATTTTTATTAATATTTTAGTACTATTAACATTTGAAATAATAAAATTTTTAAAAAATGCCTTCAAAAATACTCTTCTATTAGTTTCCTAAAAAGTAGGAAAAAAATCTTATCAAAATATGGGCATCGAAACGAAATCGTAAAAGTTTGAGTAGTTGAGAGAAATACTCAAGGCAAATTGGAATCTGAGTCGTATTTACAATATATAATTTTGAATTTAACTAATCTTCAGGAGTTTTTTTCTAATATATTGAATGTCGCTAATATTTTTATAATACTGTCTCCAGCATCTCTCGCTTTTAGGATGTTATTTTCACTCCTATATTTCTGATAACACACACACATTATATATATATATATTATATATATTTCTTCTTCTTTCTAATACACTAAGTAACTTGTAAGTGTAAGTAAGTTTGATAAACTATATTATTCTTATCTACTTTTTTAATCTTCGACATCTCTACTACTAATAAAGGAGAATGTGTGTGTCTGTTGTCCTTTTGGAAGGCACACCAATCAAGCTACAGCTACGAAATTTTTTACAAACATACTTTGGAAGATGGGAATGTACAACTCGGAGCCCTTTTTTGAAATTTTAATTAATTAAAAATTAAGCGAAATTTCGGCGTTTATTCTTAATAACTTTCGGAAATATTAAAGCACAAAAATTATTTTTACACCACCTGAAAGTGCCAAACATTACCTCTTCAATGATATCAATAAATTTGTCGCACGATTTTTTTCTAAATTTAATAATTTTTAAAAATATTTTGGCATTATTTACAGCAATACTTTTCATTGTTTCAACGCAATTCAAACCGTTTTCATTGTTTAAACAAATATTTATTTGCATACTTCTCTGCCATTGTTGAAAGATAAGGTAATACTTTTTTAAGTTTAATTATATGTTTTAATCAGCATATTTTCATTCAGCTAACATGCTGCTGGCTGTAAAACATGGAGCTCCATTTTAAAGTTAAAATCAAATGCATATTTTCAAGAGGAATAAGAGGATGAAGATGATGCCACTGTATGATACATGACATAGATAGTTACTGGACTCCATTAAGGACGTTTATGCAGACAATGAACACAATAGGTGCAAGGCTACTGAAAGAATATGAGTTAGATGTCTATTATGATTTGGAATTTAAAATTATTCTGTTAAGGGAAACATGATTATCAAATTATGCATAAGAGATTCAATTGAAATTATATTCCCGGTGAACAAGCTGGTCGTCGAAGGCGGCTCGTATATCATAATCAATTGTTACAAATGTTAGGGAATTTTAAGAACACATTTCTGTCAAATTCAGTAACAGATGGCGCCACGTTTATGGAATTAAAATATAATTAAAATCAATCAATTAACAGATAATTAAGTTCTGAAATAGTAATATTGAATTTTCATCCAAAACATACAACTATACAAATTTTCAGAACCATAGCGAAAAAAATATGACTGAAAAAACAGTTGTAAAATTCCATTTGCACAAACATGAAAGAAATCAAGTTAAATAAAAGCGCGAAAGAATAAAATTTTCTTGAAATAGCAAATTCCCGTGTATATGAGCAAAACATATAACTCGGACACTTGCTGAAATTCGCCTATCCGAAATTTCTTTTTGTCAAGTATTACAAACAATGCATTAACCATTTCCCGGTCATTGGTTTCGCAGTGAAACCACACATGGAGCATTTTTTTTTCTGCGCATGTGCGAAATGTAGCGCAATTTTTCTTTCATAACTTAAGAGTCAGATATATAGGTCAACTTGCATAAAAATTCCAGTTCAATGAAGTTAATATTCACAAAGATATCGGCATTGAAAGAGTTAAATTGCTTTTGATCTTCAATATAAACAAAATGCTGAAGGTTCTTGCACAGATTCATATTTTTTAAAATTGAATCTTCGAAAGTGATATTGAATTTTATAAAGGTTGAATATCCTGAATACTCACGTATACTTATAAATTAAATACATAATTTAAATGGCATTTCGTTGATAACTTATTCGGAGGAAAAATAGCCGTTACCGTTTATTGGTTTCACTGTGAAACCACAAATTTCTTAAAAATAAAAAAAATTTAAATTTTTCTCCTTTAGACATGTAGGTTAGATATGTAATACTCATTTTTGAAATAAATTCAGTAATTTTCTGAAACGAAACATGTATTGAACTTGAAAGGGTTAACCTGGGGAGAAGTGCGCGGGTTGATTCGACACCCCACGTTCGAAAAAATATTCTACTGCTGTCCCTCGATGAACTGAAGTGGTTGGGTGCATCAGCACTTGCCTCCAAAACCAGTTCTACGCGTACCATACGGGAACGACGAATTCCGAAGCTTTTTTTTCTGTTTTATAGAACGATTCGGGGTGTACTGACACCCCGCGCGCGCTCTCGTGTTGCAATTTTTCCAAACAGAAAAGTAGTAAGTCATTCTAGACGTACTTTTCTTCCTATGCCTTATGAAAAACCTTCAAAAGTTGTTAGAGGAGATTTCGTCGGATGAAAAGGCTATGGAAGAGGAATTATGAGATTCAGATAATCAAGACGTATTTAGTGATCATTCGTCTGAATCAGGAAAACTATCTCTTCAGAAGATGGTGTAATTGATTAAATTAACACTTTTATGGGAAATGTTATAACTTTTTAGACTTCGGAGACGCATGGCATCCCAAAATATTATCAATACTTTTAAAAAAAATACCCTGAATTAATTATATTCTACAACATGAAGGAAGGAATAGCAGATGTCGACGAAATGAGGGGGGGGGGGACGTATTCTGTAGCCAGAATATAAATTATTTTCGAAATCAATTATATAACTCGGTATTCTTATTAACAATACTGTATAATTTTGATTATAATTACATTTATACATAAAAAAGTTAGATTTCCCGTATAAAATTCAATGGTTCCAAGCCTTCTGTTGAAACAGAGAATACCTTTAATTAACGGACTATGTATTTTAAATTTAAAATTATTTTTAAATATATTTTACATAATAAGTGTAGTAATTATCATAAATTTCATGATCATTTAGATTTATAAAAATTTATTTCTTATTTATGTTATTAAATTGTTTGGGATTTGCTGACACCCCATGCGCGATTTTCATAAATTACATGATCATTTTGATTTGTAAAAAATTATTTCGTATTTATGTCATTAAATTGTTTGGATGTGCTGACTCCCCATGCGCGTTCTCGTGTTGCATTTTATAGCGCGCGTTCTCGTGTTGCATTTTGTAGCGAGCGTTCTTTTGTTGCATTTTATAGCGCGCGTTCTCGTGTTTCATTTTGTAGCGCGCGTTCTTTTGTTGCATTTTATAGCGCGCGTTCTCGTGTTGCATTTTCTAACGCGCGTTCTCGTGTTGCATTTTCTAGCGCGTGTTCTGTTTTTGCATTTTATAGCGTGCGTCCTCCCGGGTTAACTGTGTACACAAATATGTTTCAAACAATACCACCCATCCACCATGACTGATCAAGAGCTCTTGCCCATTCTGCAGTTACTCGGAAAATGAAACCGAATCTCAGGGGATGTGGAAGAAAGATGAAACTCTCCGAACAGAACGGGGAAAATGGAGGGGAAAAAAGGAAAAATTGGAAAGGATTTATACGACCCATTTATATTCCGACTTCAAAGTTACATTATGGGAAGAAAAGGCGAAGCATTTGTTCGAAACGGGGATTTTTTTTCACTTGACCAAAACCAGCAAAATGTATGAAATGGAAATCCTATCGAAATGCTGATATTTCTTCAAAAACCAAAAGAGATTCCAGGAAATTTCATTATAGCCTCTAATATTTTCTCCGGAAAGGATTTAGAACAAAACTCATTTCTTTTCTTGTGAATCAAGGTAATATCGGTGAATACCAGCCGATATTACTAAGATATCGATCGTGATGGTTATATATTTGAGAAATACGCCCTCTGGCAATATAAACGCGAACAGAGGTCATAAAAATTTTTTAACATGAAAATGGTTGTATGTTGCATGGTATCTGTAAACGACATGCGTGATGCATGATACAAAAATCATTGACATCACTCTAAAGGGCAGACTTTTCGACCTTAAGCTGCTGAAACTAAAGAGTAGTTACTTCTTGTCTGATAAATTCTCACTAAGAAAAGGTTTTACAAAATTCTAATAATTATTTGTAATTAAAAATTAATAGAAATTTTGATGTTTTCATCTTTCATGTTTCAGAGCATATTATTGCACAACAATCAGTTATACAAAGTTTTAAAATTAAAAAAATTAACATTTCAGTGATATCAGTTTTCTTAGGTGTAGTGTTTTCTCTAATTTTAAGGCTCTAAGTGCTTATCCCACGAAGTAAGTCTAATTTCTACTGCATTCCGCGATTTTCACAAACTAACGTGTTTACTTTGTATTATTATAAGGTTGAATCACACAGGAATTGTTGGACGCAATTAAAAAATTAATAAAAAAAGAGCTAATAATGTTTCAACTACTACTTTTTTTTAAAAAAATGAGAACGCATTAATAAAAATTTTTTTAGATAGGTAACTCACCGTTTCGATGGTCTAGAAGGTCGGAAATTACGAAACTTTGTTTAGAGCCATTATCTGCGAAAATATTAAAACTGGAAGAAAAATAAAAGCATGCATTTGTAGGAAATTTTACACTCATTTTTTGTTAATTCAATTGCAGTGTGAAAACTGAAGAGTTTTCGAGATATTCAAGAAAAATTAAAAAAAGAAACCAGAAAACGCGCATCAGTTTCTGCTGATCGGTAGATTTTGCGAATGGAAATCTCTCGCTGTAGGAAATTTAGAACGCTGCAATTGGACACCACCTATCTGAAAAAAAAAACATTTCAAAATGAGCTCTCATTAAAAAAAACCGTTGTTGAAACATTATCAGTTTTTTAAAAAATTAACTTTTGAAATGTGTCAACAATTCTTGGACAACCAGTATTATACCAATAAAGCTTTGTATGTAAATAAGATTCACTTAATTCGACGGCATTTGAACATATTTGCAAACGACGGATCTAAACGGTGATTGGAAAAGAAAACTGCACTTGGAGGGTTAATGAAAGTTTCAATATATTTTCAAATATGCTTTACAACAATACTTTTCATTGTTTTAGTTACTGGATTTATATTAATGCGCGTTGCTACGATAATAAATAATTGTTGTGTGCTATTACTTAAGTTAAAGTTTTGAAAATGAAATAAAAGACGCATATATTTATTTAAAAGAAACGCACACTACAAAGAGAACTCCAGTTGCAGATTGCAGAAAAATGAGCATCAAACACAGCTAAATACCAAAGATATTATAAACCTATTGGGAAATCAAAGGCTGTAAGTTATGTTATATTAACGTCCCGTTTTGAAGCAACGCGACGGCTATTTAGGGACGGATCTCGTAATTGTGAACTGCGGTCAGATGACGAGGACGACACCTGAATCAAAGACTGTATACAGTCATCATAAAAATATTAAAAAAATGGTGAGAATATAAAAGTCATAATCAATAAATCATAAAAATTTTTACATATGCATAAATAATCTAAACGTTAAACACACACAGTCACAGAGACATTAAAAGACACTCTAGGATATTCAAACACATATACAATCATCTTAATAACATAAAAACACATTAAAGATTAAGAATTAAGTGAATAAATCTAAAAAAGTTTAAAAAAACATTAAGAATTAAAAATTGAATACACTCAAATAAAAAAACTATTAAAAACACACTAGGAATTTAAAAGTTGTACATATTCAATCTTAAAAACAAGAAAAGACATATTAAAAATATCAACTTCCCCAGCTAACCTGTTAAAAACTCTAAATGTTTGTTTATTTAAGGAAGAAAATATACATAAAAAAGACAAAACTGCAATCACAGAGTACAAGGATTGAACAGAAATGCTTATAAAAACACTGAAAAAAACGATGCAGAATTACAAAAATGAATTCAACAGAACACGGAAAAATTAAAACGCATGATAAATTTAAAAATAATGAGTGTAAAAGGCAGAAGGAAAAACATCATGAATTTAAATGTTGTAAACAATTCAATTTGAAAACACCAATAGACATTTGAGAAACGCCAAACTCATCAGAGAACTTGTTAAAAAGTCTTTAAAATTTGTACGAAGAGAACTTGTTCTCATAGTTAAATTTCGAAAATACATTTTGAAATAAACTTTTGTTTCTTAAAGGTCTGTCAGGCACAGCATGGAGCTCAGTTTATCATTGCAATCAACCAAACCATTAAAGACTTTGTTATAGAAGAGAACACAAGAAAGATCACGTCTTGAACAAAGGAATCAAGACTAAATTATAATCGTGCCACGATGTTTCGTCCTAGAGGTTCGAATCTCCTTTAATCAAGACTAGCAGTCTGTTCTGTATTGGTTGTTAGGAGACGTCACTTTTTCCGCACGTTAACACAGGAAGTGCGTCTCTAACCCAGTCAAATAAGACCTCATCAATATTATCATGCCACGATGTTTCCGGCTAGAGGTTCCGAATCTCCTTTTAATGACAGACTAAAAGTATTATCATGTCCACGATGTTTCCGGACTAGGTTTCGAATCTCCTTTAATCATACTAAATTATTATCATGCCACGATGTTTCGGACTAGAGGTTCGAATCTCCTTTAATCATACTAAATTATTATCATGCCACGATGTTTCGGACTAGTGAACTTCTGGTTTTCGCAGAAATCTCGCTTTAATCAAGACTAAATTGTTATCATGCCACGATGTTTTGGACTAGAGGTTCTGAATCCTCCTTCAATAAGACTGAGTATTATCGTGCCACGATGTTCCGTTCTAGAGGTTCAGATTTTCTTTTATTCAATCCTTTCTTTTTGGCGCTAAAAAAAGCATAATTTTCCTTCCTTTTTATTTCGTATCATGTACACCTTTTATAATTCATGTACAGACACTCCAATATTGTAAGCAGATTAATCTCGTATGGATGTTTCTTTAATTTTCAGATTTAAATGATTTTTTATTTAGAGGAATTGGAATAGTCATTCAAGGTTGCAGAAATTTTTCCTTTCCCTTCCTTACGCACTTAAACTTTGAACACAAGCACCACGACCGGGGTCATTTTAACCCTAGGGCAGATTACTCCTTGTATTGGCTATTTTTGTGCAAAATAAATTGGTGAAGTATAAGAACATTTTTCATTTTGAATAAACTTGTATTAAAGACTGAAATGCGATTTTAGTACTAAAATGAAAGTTGAACTTATCTCCGATTATTCCATATCTCCTTCTATTCTTTCCTCTCTATTGCGCACGTTCGTACGCTGTCACTTAATAAACGTTAGAATGAATTCAAGGAAACACTTGACACGTCAGGTCAGATTTGACCACAAGCCTCCCCACAGATAAGGAGAAACCCCATTTCATGGTTATACTGTCTCTCTTCTATGCTCACCCCTGAAGGTGCAGAGTAACAAGGGGGCATGTTTTTGAAATTCCTAGAACTTCTTAGAAGAGGAAATGGGTGGTCTAAAATGACCCATGCATATGATGACAGGGCTATCAAAAGAAGGGCTCAGAATGAAGAAAAGAAGAGAACACTATGGGATACTTTCCTGCTCAGTATGCACAAGATTACTGGTCTAGGATCATGATGAAAAGCATGGTATAAAGGATAACGTCTATGTTGTCTCATAGTTATTGAATAGAAAAGGAAAATAGAGTCCACAATCGTGGCTATACTTTGTATTGAGTATGGAACAAAATGAAAGAGGTTAGCTTGACCGAGGGTCCAGACAGTGCAGAAAATATAAACCAAAATGTAAGAAATACGCTGCTACCGAAATTTGTTTATAAGTTTAATGTGCTCTAAGACTCTTGAAATATTTTTTATTCCACAGCAACGCCGCGAATACACACTGTGAATTACGGTGGATTAATTAATCCTTATAAGAAATTTTTTCAGTTTTTTAAAGTTTTACATTAAAGCATTCTTAATTGATATTCTTATTATGCCATACTAGCTCTCAATGAGTAAAAGATTACAATAAAATATATAAAGATATTCCTCTTCCTTAAGAAAAGCCTAATATTGAAAATAATATAAAAAGACGCAGTGTAAATTTAGCATCTTCAGTCATTTCTTCTTCATGCTTTCATGTACACAATCATAAGTTTTATTCTTATTCTGTAAAAGTATTGTGATTTATTCTGAATTTGCAGTTTCCTTATTATATTCGCGAACTTTCCTTTAAATTTTGGAGGATTCGTCTTTTGTTTAAATGTGTGACTAACTCAGAGAATATTAATTTATGTTCATCACGAACATTTCAACAGCTATCTCGAGGTAGAAATTAATGTGTTCTTCGAATATAAATCTAACATTCTAGCGGGGGTTTCTTGCTACAAAAGCATAGTGACTCGAAGTAAGTGTTTAAATCCATGTTGTCAAATCAACATTTCAGAAGATCAATCATGAGTAAATTCTATTGTTCTCTTCAGGCATGCGCTTAATAAACGCAGGATACGTTTCCAGGAAGAGAGTATCATTATACTACAATGACATGTGTGAGTTCCTTTTCAATCACATGGTTTCTTACGTCGTATTTTATTTCACGAACTGAAAACAAGATTAATTTTAAAAAGAACTTATTTATTTATAAAAAAGTATAAATGTGGTTAGTAAAAATTATAATCACGTATTTATTACCATATTTAAGTATGTATTTTATATTTTTTATTAAAACCATGAAGTTTAAA
>BGPR01012582.1:32916-44415 GCA_013235015.1 Araneus ventricosus | reverse complement strand
TTAGACGTACGAAACAAACTTCATTAGAACGTAAATCGTTTTTTCTTTACGATGGTGCAGTGGCGAATCTAGGATTCCGGTCGGGGAGGGGGCTGAGGTCATAAAAGCTTTGTATCGTCGTGATGAATGTCAAACTTCAAGGCTAAAGTAAACCAAAGCTCTTTAACTTTACAGACTTTACTCACCTGACAATAAGAATCATAAAGAACAATAAAATGCATTCGATAATTTAATAAAAATTACGATGAAATAAATTGCCAAAAAATGTCTTCGACCGCGTCGATGCTACAAGTACAAGTGGAATGACTACAAAAGTAGCAAAATTTTCGAGCCTTTCAAGCTAGAAAGCAATGTTGAAACGTTTTTATTATTTTTTTAAGAGAGAAATTAAGAAAAAACATTTGTAATGATGTTAAATTAAATCAAGAATTCTGGCTTGGCTCTGGGGGGGGGCTGTAGCCCGATGCCCCCCCCGGATTCGCCACTGCGATGGTGTAACTGTTTTTTCCGTACAATTATTCGAAGCCATGCTATTGAGAAATGAGTGCGAAAAATCACCCCAAAAGTCACAAAATATTAAATAAAAAAAATTTCTAGATTAAATTTCAAAATTCCGGCTTCGAGGTGCATTCAGTCACCATTACAACTATGTGTGTGCCAAATTTCATGGCTGTAAGATAGATTCGTCTGGACATCGCAGGACATCGCAGACAAACACAGACACACACACGCACAATCATTGCCTTTTATAAGTATAGATTGAAAGTTACCGCATAATAATTATGTATGTAATAAATATACAAAATATTACAGAACAATCTTTGAGAAATCATCAAAGAGAAATAAATATGGGTCGAATAATCAGTAAATTAAGAACAAAATTAAAAGAAACGAAGATGGCTGTTTATGCCGAAAGTTGATTAAGAGCTTGGAATGATAATTACTTAAAAATTCTTGGAATGATTTTGTTATCAGGAAGGAAATAAACAAAGCTCGAATAGGAAAAGAATGAGCTTCTGTTTACTGATAAGGTCGCCCACAGAAAAGACGAGACGTCATCCTCTTTAATTGTAAATAAATCAAATTTTTATTTGAACAGCAAATAAATACGTGTTCTTTCATAAATGTCCTTGTACGCAGTCTTAAATATGCGATTTAAAGTCCATGAATAAATCATCGGCGTTCAAGCAAAAGTCACTAAGTCCACAGAAAGATTTCCACGGACTACTGCAGTCGATTAGAATTTCCAATTAATTATTTCGTAATATAAACTTATCTAAACATCAGTAAAGAAACCGTAGGACCTAGAAATCTGGGTTGAAATCTAGAAGTTGGTACACACTCTTAAAATGGCGCCAAGTCGCCAAAGCTAATATAGGTAATACCTGCATATAGCTTTGGCGACTTGGTTCCAATGATATGCAGCGGTTAACGTCTTGCTTTGGCGATTTGGCAGCGTTTTAAGAGTGTGTACCAACTTCTAGATTTCAACCGAAATCTGTAAAATAATTTTTGTTATTTATCATAACGACTCAAAATCAATTAAGTTTAAATTGACTATTTCTCTTTGAACTCAGCGGCTATGCTAGAACGACGACGAAATGCACTTCAAATATACCCGATTTTCTTCGCCTAAATAATCCTTGTATATGCTTAAACACTGCACGACAAAAGCAATTTTCGGCACAGCTTTGATATACGCCATCACTGGCGATAATTTTGTTTTGGCGACTTTTATCAACAGCTTCAATATAGGACCCCATTGGCGATATTTTGTTTGGGCTACTTAACGATACGATGTTCGGTCAAGCGACAAAAAGTCGCCAATAAAAGACTATCGCCATTGATGCCGTATTTCAAAGCTGTTCGCAATTTTCTATCCATTTTATAAAATATTTCTATGCAGAGTCCTTTCAAGGCAATTTAAGTTGCTACACTCTAATCTTTAGTTATCATCAGGATAAAATACGGAGTTGGACATAGAATAATTTGACGCTATATGAGCTCTTAGCGGCCACAAAGAACGAATGCAAATGAAATTCTAAGTATTGGTACTTCAAAGTACGCTCGCGAAACTGACAAGAAAAACAAAATATAAACTCTCACGGTTACAGCTACAGCTGCGAAATTTCGAAAAATTCAAATCGCAACCTTTGCAATGTGATAGACGCAGCGAGAAACCATGAATGGTGTTGAAACGGTACTTGCATCACGAAGAACGCTGGCTTAAGATACAAACAAATGAAAGTGGAAAGAACCAATAACCAAAAAGAAACGACATAAAAGCTAGACATTTAAATTTGCTTTAAAAATGCCCCACGTGCACACACGATGACACTTGCGTTTGGTAGACAGCAATGAAGCACTAATCACGACAAGAAACATTTGTTGAACCTTGTGACTGATGGCGCCTTTCAAGTCAGATACGGATTCGATGTTGACCACCATCCCCGACACAGAAAGTGCCATCGTGTGTAGCATTTTCGAAAACGATACAGAAGAGCAGAGACATAGAGAAAATCCATGCTCACTATTCACCTCTTCACCTGATTGCTATTTTTCCCCTATTAATATATTTGGGTATCCGATAAGCTGTAATCAATAGCATGAACACATCTCTTCACACGAATCTCTGCGGGTTCATCATGCCTTAACTTCGAACCAAATATCCAGCATACATAAAAAAGCATTAAAGCACCCTCAAGAGGGAGCTCCCCTGAAAATGCGAGGTTAAGGTATCCGACTACGTTCGGAGGCCTTTTTTTTAAATAATGATATTTGAAGCAATATTTTTGTATTTTTATATGACATTTATGTTAAAACTTAATAAATCATAGAAAAAAGTTAAATGAATTAAATATATTTTTAAAAATTTGAAAAAACTTAGATTTTTTTGCACTAAATTTGACCTTTTTTCAAACACCCTCTTTCAAAAAGAAATGATCAGAATGATAAATCCTTTAGCATACATAATCCTTCAACTATTGGCTAGGTCCTGAAGCAAAAGTTTTGCAATGTATCTAAAAACATGTAAATTATAAGAGTTTTAGTGTGAAATCATGAATTTTTAAAGAATTTTGGCCTTTTTTCAAACCTTAAAAGATACATAACTTTTTAATGGAGCATTATTTCACTTATATTTTGGTTCATTACCTAGACAATATAATAAATAATATGTATGCCAAATTTGAGACGGATATCTTAAGTTGAATTTTAGTTATCGTGTTTGAAAAATGAAAATTTTGCAAAAAATCACATTTCGAGAAAAATGAGTTTAAAGTTTATGTTTTTAATTTACAATAAGAAGAAAAAAGAATTTTTCTTCAATACTCCCCAGTTTTGTAGGCTAGTCCTTAGTGTTTGCCAGCTTAGCACATTTTTTAAAATTTTCTGATTGGAAATTTTTTTTTATTCGTTTTCTTGAGCCTTATGTGTCATTATCGTTTTCTATCATTCAGCCGCCATCGATAGATTTGAATATTGTTTTTCAGTCAAATAACTTTATAATGCCTATTAGTTGATCTAGAGATACTTTTAGTGATTGATATTGATCATAATTACAATTTATGTACTTTTCCTACGTTTATTATCAAAAATTACATCATTAACGGAGAATCAAGATACTGCAATGATTCAAAATTACCGAAATTTGCAACAATGTCATAGAAAACAAAGAAATTCACACTTAAAATCTTTCAAAATAATATCTGGTATACAGAAAATAGTATAAAACAAAAATAAACGATAAAATTTAAATATCTTAAGTAAAAACAATAAAAAATGCTTCTTTATCGTATTATTTACCACTCCATTTTCAACTGTCAAGTTCTACTAAAATGTCTCTAATTTCACTTCTGATCATCATAGATGTAAAATAAAAACTGTTTTGAAAACTAAAAACAATAGGCTTTCAGATAAGACATTAAAAAAAAAATTATGATTTTCGGTCAAAAATGGGTTTTCGAACGTATGCGGATACCTTAAGAATACAAGCTAAAGACATCAAGAGTCCTCCCTTTTCCAGCAGCGGAGGACATCGAGCTTCAAAACCTAACAAAAGTAAAGCTATGTCTTCATCTAAGTGCTTAGAAAATAATTCTAAGTAATTAATACTTATACTATGTTCGTTTAGATAGTTAGTTAAAAAGACAAACTGCAAACTAATTTCTCTATGTGTACAAACCTTAGTCGGCTACAACGTTACATTATATTACACTACGACACACCCCTGACTCCAGATATAAAAATCTCCGGTTTGCAGTTTGGATGAGTGTGCGTAGAAACTTCATTGAGAAAAAAACATGCATACAATAATAATAATACATAAAACGAATTAAATGCATGAAATAATTAATCCAAGTGAATGTACAAAGGGATATACTAAATACCAAACATTATAAAACAATGATATAGCATTTTAAAGGAAAGAAAAAAAAAGTCGGCTACAACAAGTGCTCATCATCTTAACAAAGAATCTTAATTATACATTCTATAATTATCTTTCCTTCTATATGAAACACTTGCTCTTTTTCTTAAACCACGCGTCACTTACTGCTCAGACTGATGATAGTCTTCGTTTTTCAGCAACATCTTTCAACATTCTTCTCTTAAACCACCATTTAATTTATTGCTCAGCCTGATGATAGTCTTTGTTTTTCAGCAACATCTTTCAACATTCTTCTCTTAAACCACCATTTAGTTTATCGCTCAGCCTGATGATAGTCTTTTTTTTTCAGCAACATCTTCCAACATTCTTCTCTTAAACCACCATTTAGTTTATTGCTCAGCCTGATGATAGTCTTTGTTTTTCAGCAACTTCTTCCACGAAGGCAAGTGCCGCAAGAAACCTCCTCAGCCACCCGAAGCACAGCCCATTCCCACGTCTCGCACTACGACCATCGACAACATGGACAACGACGAACGGGAGAGCCCAGGTGACGACGCCCCTGCAGTCCCCGCTGTCATCTGTTCTTCTCCGACAGACTCGCAGACCTTCTCCAGGCCCCTTCCCACAGCCCCGGAAGACCTGGAGGCGGTGCTGCAGGCGGAGACACCGCAACAGACCCTCATGAAGTGTGAGAGTCCGCCGCCCTACTGCGAATCGGCAGACAGAAATGTAAGAATGCCATTTCTGGTTATTGATTTATGTTCAAAACAAATGCCGATGGCGCCACCAATTAATAGAAAGAAAACTTCTAATGCATTTTAACTTTCTCGTTTGAGAAGTGTACAAACATAAAGAATTGCAATCTTGCGATTTTGATGAATCTCCAGACCTCCCTGAATCTGAAAAAACTATTTTCGGATTTATGTGCCTCTATTCTGTCTGTGAAGTCGATAAAAACCCCCGGAACTATCTATTAGGTATATCGCCACTGAAAGTGCAAAAGATCGTATATCAAAAATTCCATTTAGTTAAAATCCACTAGTCGGTATCCTCTCGTATCACCAACAGGGCTCTCTTATCCAATGAGTTAATTGGGTTGTAGCCAAGGGGCGTCATTGATCCAAAGGCGACTAAACATTTACTATGCCCTAATTTCATTTTAATTTTACCCCCCCCAAAAAAAAATATTTAATTACAATTTTAAGTATGTTAAAAATAAAGACATGATTAGGGCTGTGTAACTACACACTCGGCGATTTATTTAATGTTACATAAACATGTAGATCATTTTAAAAAGTAGAAATTAAGTACGTTATGGAAGCTAGCTAACAAAATCCTATTTTATGAAGGCACTGATTTGCAAAATTGTAATGCCTTAAACAGAGAGCAGGTTTTTTTTTCTCTTTAATTATTTCCTTAGGTATGTATTTTCAAATTCCTAGTTGCGGTTCTGATGGGGCGCCAAATTGCTAGCGCAGGGTGTTCAAATTTGTTAAGACGGCCCTGATACCCAACGGATGCCAAGTCGCCAGTGTTGCTGATTTTAGTCGCCATTGCAATTCAGTGCAGCTTCCTTGCATTGTTTACCTTGGCAGCCGTCTTGCTTTTTAGTATTGGTGACTTTGGCATCTGTTGGCGATATGATGGGATACCGACTACTGGATTTCAACCAAATGAAAATTTCGATATATGACTTTTTGGACTGTTAGTGATGATATTGTTTTTACATCAAAATTGTAGATCAGCATCAAATTTCGAACAAAATCTGTTAAACGGATGTTTGCCTATCCGTCGAATACGTGTTTTACACCATAACTAGAAAATCCAACAAGATAGATGAATTAAATTTGCCGTATGTATTTATCACCAGTACTGCATATCTGCAACAAATTTTGGACCGAATCCATCAAGGCAGGGCCGGATTTATAGATTTCTGTGCCCTATGCCAAAGCACTTCATTCTGCGCCTTCTCCCCTGGTGCACACATTAACTACAGAGACACGCAACGTAAAAGTGCAGCCAGTTTATTTAATGTGTATGGATGTGCTTAGAAAGCACCATTTTATATGGTCTTTTTAAAATAATAGTGAAATTTGTGAATATTTTATTGTAATTTCTTTTATATTTGCACCCTCCGTTTGTTATTCCCTAGGCGATGACTTACGTTGGCCGCATGGAAAATCTGGCCCTGCGTCAAGGCTAACTGTTGTACTGTTTATTAGTTTGTATGCGAAAGCGATAACTCAAAAATGCAACAAGATAGAAAAATGAAATTTGGTGAGTGGTATTGACACCAAGATTGTATAGCTCATCTCTTATTGCACCCACTTAGTCAAAAAGAAGATCCAAAATGCATTGCAGGGTTCTCATGGTCCTTGAAAATCCTTGAATTTTATTTGCCTTACTCAGAACCCTGGAAAAGTATTTGATTTTTCGTTGGATCCTTGAAAAGTCCTTGAAAAATAAGCAAAATGTCCATTATTTTTTCGGACAGAAGAAAAACCAGTTTATGACTTCGACTTGTCTTGAGAATTCCACCACCGGAAAAAGGGTGTTTGCTAGGGAATGCTATCAATCATCAATCTTTTCTCACTTTGATTCAAAGACAACTTAATTTGACATTACAGTGAAAGCTACAGAGGGTATTACTCTGCGGAATAAAATAGTCGTGCAATCATCCTAATGTATTTTGTAAGCAACTGATATATTTCAACAGAATTTTGTTTTATATACCAATAACCGATTTTCTCTGCAATTAAATCTGTTTCCAAAATGCATGTTATTTAACTTCATAGAGCAATGGAAGTAACTTAAATAGCTTGACAGATAAAATTTAGTATTCAGTTTTATCAATAGAATTGTTGATCCGTATCAAATTTTTTATTTCAAAAATAGAAATGCAAATAATTAATTTGATTTAAATTTATCATTCGCATTTTTATGTCTAAAATATGTACTTTTATGGTCCTTGAATTTTCTTAAAAAGTTCCTTGAATTTTCTTAAAAAGTTCCTTGAATTTTCTTAAAAAGTTCCTTGAATTTTCTTAAAAAGTTCCTTGAAAGTCCTTGAATTTTTTTCCTCAATAGGAGTGGGAACTCTGGCATTGTCGATTCTCTTCATTATACTAGGAAGCTAAATACAAAACGGGCCGTGTTGTGAAAGTGCACGAGAAAGTCTGCCGACGGTTTAAACCAGCGGGAGTGGTCTTCCCTAACTTTTCTCGTATACTTTCCCCAAAAAGTGCTGTTCCCCCCCGCGTAGATAAAAAAAATTCGAACCTACTGTAACCCAGAATCCAATGACTCTCTCTATCAGAAGGCTTTTCATTGTACATTGTAAAATATTTAGGTAAAGAATCAAATTCGAAGAGATGCGTGCCGATTAAAACGCATCTGTCACACCCTGCTAGGTTCCACTCTTGCCGGCTCAAGGACAAAGTGAAGTAATTTGCTCAATAGATTCCGCGTGCACAGAGATTGCTACCAATACGCATGCGCATGGAGAATCGGTTTATAAAAATTAATTATGGAATAATAATATATATGGGAAATAATTATGGAATATAATTTGAACGTCTTTTTTTTAACAGATTGACACAAAAATTACAAATCTACAATTAACGTAAGAAGACCACATATCAAATTTCATTTATCTATGTAATTTGTTAAGAAGTTATTGCTATTAAAAATATGCGATTATACAGACCAACAGACAATCGACCCTTCGACGGATTTGGTCCAAAATTTGATACGGACCAACATCCATGATGATAAAACTGTGTACCAAATTTTATCCATCTAGCTATTCAAGTTTTTAAGTTACAGTGTTCACATTCTCGCGGACAGACAGACAGACTTCCCCTAGACGGATTTTATCCAAAATTTGATAAAAACCTACAAATGATGTATCAAGATCACATACAAATTTCATCCCCGTAGCTTTAATAGTTTTCGAGTTATCGTGTTCACAGACAGGCACACACACAGACAGATATAATTCCAAAATTGTGTTTTTACTTTCTCGTATACGAAGTATACAAAGAGAAAGTATTGTAATCGTCAAAAAATTCGAACTCGAGATTTTGACAAATCTCCACGTTTTAGACCTCCCTGAGTCCGAAAAACACAATTTTGGAATTATGTCTGTGTGTCTGTCTGTGAACACGATAACTCGAAAACTATTAGAGCTACGGGGATGAAATTTGGTATGTGAACTTGACACATAATTTATAGGTTTCTACCAAATTTTGGGCAAAATCCATCTACGAGAAGTCTGTTTGTCTGTCTGTCCGCGGTCATGCGAACACTATAACTCAAAAACTTGAATAACTAGATGGATAAAATTTGGTACACAGTTTTATCATCGTGAATGTAGGTCCGTATAAAATTTTGGGCCAAATCCGTCAAAGGGTTGACTGTCTGTCTGTCTGTATAATCGCATACTTGTAAAAATTATATCTCCTAAACCCTTTGGCTTAGATAAATAAAAATTGGTTTGACGTTTGCTAATATTAATTATAGATTTGTGCTCAAATTTCGTTTCAATCCATTGAAAAAAAGATGTTCAAATTGTATATTTGGTTCAAAATGCACATTGCGACTGTGTGTTGGCGAGGGTTTCTTGAGTAAAATATTACTCAAGTTAGTATAGTTGGCATTTGACCTTGGCGAAGGAAATTGTAGCTTCGGACAAGCTTCGGAAATTATGGCAACCCCCTGAACCCGAAAGTTCGTTCTGACCACAGAGAAGAAGAATTCTCCAGATGGGAAGGTATGGTGAAATCTTCTCAGCGCGCGTAAAAATTGAGAAATTACGCAATTTTTTTAATTGTTATCATTTTCCTTTTACACATAATCATAAAAATGGGCGCAGGTCATTTTAAGATTATAATGACTCAGAGTTTAGGAAGCAAACGGGACAAATAGTATACGGGACGTATGGCAACCCTAGTTAGAGGAAAAATGACTCCTTTCTGGGAGTTATACGAGAAAGTTTAGGGGAGACCACTCCCGCTGGTTCGGACTCGGGGAGGTCTAAAACGTGGAGATTCGTCAAAATCTCGAGTTCGCATTTTTTGACGATTACAATACTTTCTCTTTGTATACTTCGGATACGAGAAAGTAAAAAGGATTGTGCACACTATGCATTTAGTTAAAATGATTTTATCCATGCTTTCTCCTTCCAGAAAGGGCACTGTAATTATTCTGTTCATTGACACAGCGCGACTGACAATGGTGATAAGAAATTCTGAGACGTTGCTTAATACACTTTTGTCTTGTCAAGTTACTTTATCACCGGAGTAATTATGTTTTACTACCTTCGTCTAACAGTCATTGCATTCCAAATAAGTAGATAATGGCCTTGAATTTGTCGGATTTTTGAAGCTGCTCGTCATGATCTGTTAAACTTTATGTTTCAACTTGATCAATTTGGTATTTTAATGGGGCAGTAAACTACTTATGGATTACTGCTATAGTAGTTAAACTTACAGTTACAACACTTTTAAGATTAGTGATAAGTTTTATGTAAAGGCCATTCAGTTTACGCTTCGGTGATATGCTTTAAGTATCACCATATGAAATAAGATTGCCTTGCATTTCTAAAGTCCATTTTTAATAAAATGTTCTGTACAAATGTACAGCAATACAGTGATAACTCTTCGAGTTGAGCAAAGTTATGATTATGTATTCGAATACTATATTAGGACTTCAAAGAGTTTACCCAAGATTAATGATTATTTTGGAAATTTCAACTAATTATGCAAAGAGCTTCTATCTTACATTTCACGTTCTAGTGCTGGAAATGGATGCATTTGGAACTATCAGATTTTTTTAACATGATAATTTTTTGGGGTATACGTAATAATAGGTATGTAATAATATGTATATGTCACGGTCAATGTGGATAATCACCGGCGATTATCCATAATAACCAAATAAACCAGTTAAAGTGGATAATTTATGAGAATTTGTCACATAAACAGATTATTATGAATAATTACCAATGAAGATGTGATTAATTACATGGACATGTGATCACATTGATCAAAATTCATTGGTAAATGTGATGAATTAACCTCTACGTGTAAAATGACGAGTATAGCTCGGCTTTGGTTTTCATGCTATACAGCACCATACCATGATTAAATCTTACCATAGGGGGTTAAGCAAAATTATTCTAACATTCAATGAGCAAGCGAAGCTACAAGGTTCCGGATCCCGCTGCTGAATGGAGAAGAGAGATTTACAGGGATTCATATTGGATGGAAGTCAATGACTCTCGGCCTTGGCGACAAAATGAAGGTTCCAGAAAATATAGGAGTTTTCTTGCTATCTCTATTAGGAGCGAAGTTCTGGTCAAATTCCACTATAAACGCAGATTCCTTACCGTCAATACTAGCGAAGCTACTGGGGTCCTGCTGCTGCTGCTAGCGATGCCGTAGGATGTTTTTTAAGTTTAAAAAATTTGCCCAGTACCCGTTTCAGATGCCGCAGGCATCTCCAGTGCGGTTGAAATTCTACACTTGAAACAGGAGATAGTGCCAAGACAACCCACAAATACTTTGGTTTCGAAAAGATTTAACTTGAAGCGATTAACCTTTAAAAGTGACCAACGCACCTCAAATCTTCAAATAGGAAAAACCAAAATAGATTTCAACCGAAAATAATTACATTGACCAAACTCCAGTGCTAATTATTCATAATATCCGGTTGATCTGGTAAATTCTCATAAACTATCCACTTAATAACCACTTATTTGGTTATTATGAATAATTACCGCGGCGATTATCCACAATAACCGATTATCCACATTGACCGTAACACATATATAAATATAAGGCTATGCAAAGAATATGTAAGGTGCAGGATGCTTAAACCGTTACGTACAGGACAGACCGTCGAACCGAGATCTACCAAATTTGGCACGTAGTTACTTCTCGGGTAGTACGTTGTCATCAAAAAAGGTTTTTTAAAATTTTAATTCGCTTCATAATAAATTAAAAATTAATAAAAATTGTAACGTTTTTTCAATAACTTAGAAGCATATTATCACACAAAAACCATTTTTCCACCGCCATTAATTATTTTTTAATTCAGAAAATTGTCTTGAC
>BGPR01012582.1:0-32817 GCA_013235015.1 Araneus ventricosus | reverse complement strand
CTGGCATTCTGCCTATATATTACCTTCTTTGGACATTAGCTTCAAAGCAGAATTGTCACTTTCGCTTTAATTAATATGATAATGGTTTAGGCTGGCATTCTGCCTATATATTACCTTCTTTGGACATTAGCTTCAAAGCAGAATTGTCACTTTCGCTTTAATTAATATGATAATGGTTTAGGCTGGCATTCTGCCTTTAAATTGCGTGATATAAAAATCGCTACGCACAGAATTCAATGTCTGATGCAGTTCAAGTCAGGCGAAGACAAGGCAATCGAATCAAGTTTATAACATTATCATACTGCGGTGTTTCGGGCTGGAGATTCGAAATTTAAGGAGATTTTTGTGTCCGTGTGCGTTTTCAAAATTTATAAGGAATGTTGTGCACATTGTTACACTGAGTCTTGTCTGTTTCAAGATACATGGCAGCAAAAGCCATTATCCACTACATTATTTCAGTTGCAGTTAATAAACGCCAAATTTTATGCGACGGATGATTTTTAAATGCATTAAAAGTTCACAAATGAGCAACCCCTGCGATCAGATGCTACAACAATCCACTTCCAGCATAAGAGCTGTTGTACGGAAATTTTTAAATTTTCATCGGCCGTTTTGAACGTATTGATGAGGCTTGAAGATGCTTTGAAATTGACGAATTTCAGGTTCTTTTACTTATGATAAAATCAGTTATACAGGATGGTCAAAAAGTATTGAACCCATTTTAAAAATTATTTTAAAAAAACCTAATAATGTTACAACTACGGTTTTTTTTTGTTTTTTTTTTTTAATGAGAGCGCATTTTAAAAAGTTTTTTTTCCGTATAGATAACTAAGTGGTCGTAAATTATTGGACATCTCCCAGTTTTGAGAGCCATTATCTGTGCAATTATTTAACATAGAAAAAAATAAAAAGCATGTATTTGTAGGGAATTTTAAGCTCTTTAATTTATTTAATCAATTGTAATTCGATAACTGAATAGTTTTCGAAATATTCAAGAAAAACTAAAAAAGGAAAGAAGAAAATGTTCATCTGCTTCTGCTGACCGGTAGCCATTGCGTATGGAAATCTCTCGCTGTAGGAAATTTAGAAAGCTGTAATGGTACGTCACCTATCTGAAAAAAAACTTCTTTATTTGCTCTCTCTCATTTAAAAGAACAGACGCAGATGTAACATTATTAGGTTTTTTTTATTAATTTTTGAAATGTGTCCAATAATTCATAACCACCCTGTATTTAGGTCCCGTTTCGAAGCAACACGATGGATATTTTGTGAAAAATTTTAAAATAAATCGTTAATTTGAACCGTAGTTAGATGGCCAGTACGACACCTGAGTCGGCAAAGGTCATATGCTAAAATCTGAAGTATCGCTTTCACACATACACAATTAAATAGATTGATAGACAGTCGACTAGAGTGTGGACTTGGTCCATAATTTGATACGCATCTGCAGTTCTGATGATGAAACTATATACCGAATTTCATCCATCCAATTTGTTGCATTTCAAGCTATCAAGTTCTAATGCAAAAGAACAAGCCCTGCGCGTTGATTGGAGACCATTCCAAAAAGCCCTGCGCGTTCATTGGAGACCATTTCAATGGCCTCGAAGCGACCATTGAAATGGTCTAAAGTCGTCTATTCCAGGAGTTCCCAAACTTTTTTCCTTCGCGTACCCCTTGATTATTCTTGTTGTTTTCACGTACCCCCTACTGTCATATCCAAATCCCCACCAACCCTCCGTCTAGGCAAAGAAGTTTTTAACAACAATGTTATGGGCTTAAGAGTGAAATGACTCGAATCAATAACATTTGAAGAACTTCTTTTGAATTTACATTTCGTACCAATTTTTAAAATAGTATTAGTTCAAAGCCAAAGCAAATGAAACTAGTATTGTGCAAATGAAACTAGTATTGTTAGGATAGCTAAAAAAATTACACTTCGTCATAATCAACTACTCAAGTAGTATAGTTATTAAATGGCAAGTATCCACTAGGAGAAGCAAAATTCTGTAACTTTTTTCTGGTTTCCGCCATTAACAACTTTGATTTCGCTTACCCCCAACTGGTCGTTTGCGTACCCCCAGGAGTTCGCATTCCCAGGTTGGGAACCTCTGGTCTATTCAGAGCTTCATAACTTGGTCAGTTTTAGTAGTAGAAAAGTATAAATTCTTTTGTTTAAAATATTAGTGCATCAAGAGCATTTTTCTAAATTTGTCTAATAAGATCGGGGGAATGTATAAAAATTTAGACTTAGTAATTTTTTTATTCTACATTTATGCATTTAAAAATCATAAAGTATAATTCTTTATATCATATAAAGCATTTTACCATTTAGAAGTGCATGCCTATCTCTGACTGTTTAGAAATTAGCTATTGGACTGCGTTTAGAATGGATAACCTGTATAGGGGCCGTCCACAAATGATGTCACGCTAGGAGGGGGGAGGGGGTTCATGAAATTGTGACAAGGGGAGGGGAGGGGGTAACATGAAGTGTGACATCACCATTTTGGTTCACATAAAAGCATTTAAAATCAGCAGATTCAATTTCGAATTTATTTTGAAATTACTAGAATTTGACGGTATTTTTTAATCAAGGCTAAAACAACTTTCATGTGATTTTTTCCCACTTATATTCCTTTCTTTTTGAAGAAGGCATTCAGAGTAGGTTCTGAGAATATGGTAGCAGCAGAAATTCTTCACCATTAGAAGCAAACCTCCCCCTGTCACACCCTTGAAATGTCCAACAAAAGATACGTCGCCCCACCTGGGTGAGTGGTAGAACTGGTAGTGGCACAAACAGGTTGATCTTCTTGAGGCACTTTTTAAAAAAAAAAAAATTCAATCTGTTTAAGAGTATTTTGTGTTCATAAAGTAAAGATAAGATTTAAAGCAAAATATTTCAAATTCCAAAATACTACTGTTTTCAGTTGCTCTTTTATATTAATATTTTATTACTATTGTATATTAATTAGGTTTTTTGTTGTGAACCTTAATCTTATTTCATACAAAATAAGTACAAATATAATCATTATTATTGTTATGCTCACAAATGTCATTAAAACACATAGTTAAAGTTTAAAAATAAAATTTGAAATATGATCAGTAACGTAGTGCTTTGCTTCTGAGCTGCAAGTTTATGTTTATGTAATATAGTGTGACATGTGACAAGCGGGAGGGAGGGGGTATAGGGTGACACTTTGTGACAAAGGGGGGAAGGGGGTCAAAAATATTGAAAAAAAGTGTGACATCATTTATGGACAGCCCCATAATGGCATTAAGTTTGTAATTTTTTTAAAATATCTTGATTTCTTTTTCAGTACCAAGTGGACTACGGACCACCTCCGGCTTATGACGAAGCTATAAGGGGAACAGACATCAACGTTCAGCAGCTCTGGCAAGCTGTGTTCATCGTGGATCCGGGAACGCGAGAAAATGCTTGAAATCCATTTTCCTCGCCAAAAGGACCACTTCGACTTTTTATGCATCGGACGGCGCCAAAGAGCGCCATTTACTCATCATTTGCAGGCGAGGATCGGCTTAATTTGAATGGACCAGTGTCAAACTGATGAGTTTTGTGTGATTCCATCATCTAATATGAAATTTCAGTCACTCATTGTGTACAGCTGTGTACTTTTTGTGCGTCTTGTGGAATGTGAATGCATCATCTTAGTTCCATTTTAACACTGTCTGGAACAGGAATGGAACACGCGAATGCACACAAACTGATTATTAGTGAATCGGCTGTGAACAAAAGGATTCCAAATATGCACTACGAGATACGTACATTTCTGAAGATGCATGTGCCGATATATGCGTTGCCATAAGTGTTTTGTTAGTCTTGTTTTTAATGCAGCTGATTTGTATTTTATTTGTATACAAAAAACGTTTTTTATTTTAATAAATGGCTTTTTTCGAATTTTCTTTGAAGTTTCTTTGTTTGTTGGTATGGTATTACAGTGACCTCTCACTTATACTCGCTCTCTTTTATGCGCGTTTTTTCCGCGGTTCCGGCCAGAGATATAGGAAAACAATGATAAGTCTTATTCATTTATGCGCCTCACTAAAAAAGCACCTCTCACTTTTGCGCGTCGCAAAATTTTCTTAGTTCAAAAAGTTTTTTTCAGGCAGAATAAGAAAGCAGAACAAAAACCCTTTTTGTTCTGCTTCTAAGAATGCATTCCCTCGCCCTTCCTCTATTCTTCAGATTCCAGGAACACATTCCTCTAACTTATACATTTAGTGTACTAGGGGGTTCTTGTGATTGACGTCAGTAAAAGTCGCATTTATACAGCAGCCAATTAGATTGGTTAGTATTTTATGTACCACGTGGCATTGATCGCTAACGAAAGAACCATCTTTGGAGTTTTGGTTATGGTTCTATGGTTACGTTTTAAAATGGCGAAAAGAACGAAATTGTCGCTTTCGTTTAAAATGGATGTTATTAAAAATTTTTGAAGAAAATCCTTGCACATCGAAAAAAGTTTTAGAGGAACATTTTAATGTCCCAGAACCGATAATAAGAGCGATTTTAAAAAATCGGGAGCATTTCCATTTTCTTTGTGTTCTTAAAAAATAATTAACGGAAGTTATACACGCATTTGCATTTTGAAGCATCTTATTTACATTTTTCAGCAGTATATACGTAGTATTAATTAACAATACATGTACACTGTACTGATGTCTCACTTTTAAGCTCCCTTTGGTGGTTTTTCACTTATGCGCGTTTTTTTCGCTGTCCCCTGCGCCCGCGCATAAGTGAGAGATCACTGTATCTTAAAATTTAAACCCATAGTAATGGCAACTCCAGTTGAAAGCTACGAGTGACAGCATCACCTGTGCACGACGTAAAGCCTGCTTCGAATGCTGTAGGCTTCCAACTGTCCTGTCTAAAGCGGGACATTCACCGCTGTTACACTCCGCGATTTTTGGAACACTCGAAGGAAAAAACATTCATCAGTGTGAAAAGCCGATGAAAATTGGCATAGCGGATTAGAAGTGCTGGAATTCCGAATAGTTTTAAATCAAACTAGTGCCCCTACCACTTCGCTGCTTCGAGGCTCTCAGCCACTGCTTTTTTCAGTTTTAAATACTGCAAGAAGATCAGTGGAACAGACCATAAAACCATAGTAGATTTTATATTCTTTGTAGACAACAGATTCCTTTAAAACTGTGAAATCTTTCAATAAACTCCATCTAGTTTTAATGTTTTGTATAACTTTTTCACGAATTTCGGCATGAAAGTCTTAAGATCCAAAAATACAGAATGATATCGTCCTAAGTAAACAGTTTCCATCACTTACAATAGGTATTTTACAATATTTTTGACACGCTATTTTGATGGAACTGTTGGGATCTATATATTTAAAATAATATGGTAAAACCTTCAGCCAGTTCGCCAGCCCCAACCACTCGACAGATTTCGATCATTTTTATTTCATATGAAAGCTTTTGACGTCTAGATATGTTATCAAGAGTCGCCTACCCCACACCACCCTCAATTTTCGAACGAAATCGAAAAAACACTTCTCCTCTGTAAATTGTCTATGGGTAAACCTTGTAGAAATCCCGCAGCCCCAATCTCCCAGACCGATTTCGACACTTTTTTTATTTCATACGAAAGCTTATGATGTCTAGATATGTCATCAAGAGTCGCCTGCCCCCCACCAAGCCCAATTTCGAACTAAATCGAAAAAACATTTCTCCATCATACATTCCACCATCATCGATTTCGTTCGAAAATGGGTAGTGGCGGGAAGCAGGGACCCTTGATGACATATCTAGACGTCATAAGCTTTCGTATGAAATAAAAAAGTGTCGAAATCCGTCGGGTGGTTATGGCTGGCGAACTGTCTAAAGGTGTTTCCCCATAGAGAATGTATGGTGGAGAAATGCTTTTTCGATTTCGTTCGAAAATGTGAGTGGTGGGGGGCAGGCGACCCTAGATGACATATCTAGACGTCATAAGCTTTTGTATGAAATAAAAATTATCGAAATACGTCGTGTGGTTGGGTCTGGCGAACTGTCTGAAGGTTTTACCATATTATTTTAAATATATAGATTGGAATGGCCGGATGGCCTTTTGAGGACCTCGCTGCGAGTTTAGCAGGAAAACAAAGATTTTGCTAGATTAGGACACCACGACGAGGCTAGAAAATCGGAAATGCGCCGTGTGGGGAGGAAGAGTAGGGGGGAATCGAAGAGCGGCGGCAGCGCACTTTGGGTCCTCCGTGAATGACGTGCCTAATCTTTCGACTTGAATAGGGGGAAAACCGGACTTGAGACAAATGGCATAGCCTAGCCTTCTCATGAATGCCCAGCTTAATATTTCAGAAAGGAAAGCCGGATAACAAAAAATCCGGGTAGGCCGGAATTCTATACTTCTACACTTCCTACCCCACGCACACCATTAAAAACTACCTTCTTGTATCAAAACCCACCACATTTTCCTGGCATCTTAGTACCGACCAGTGCTTTATAAATGTTTATACTGTAGGTAATATAAGTTTTGAAAATTTTTGCAGAAAAATTGCCAAGAATAAGAATGTTATACGCATTTTAAGATGAATTTCACCATGTTTAATTTAATTCCAAGAAACAAAAATCGTGCATGACATAACGCCACCCCACACCCCTGGTGCCTATAACATCAAGGGTTATCTAATCAGTTGGGTGGATGAGTACAACCACTTCCACCACAGAGCTCTGAGATCCCACGTGAATCCCATACCCCGAACAACTTTAAATTTTCCTCTCCCCATGATTTAAACTTATGAAAAAACATAAGTTATGCAGTGTGAATACATAACATTTTTTGAATTAAAACAAGCGTAAGACGTACGTTTCATTCCTACAAAAATATTATTTAAACATACGAGGGTCAACCAGAAAATAAAAACCGTTTAGTTATAAAAAATGAAAAGCACAATATTTATAGGAAAAAAACAATTTTGTTGCATACCGGAAGTTTCCTTCACATCTCTAGATAATCACCTCCTACATTTTGACATGTCTCGTATCTGTCCACGAGCTTCAGAATTTCCATATCATACTCTTCTGCCGCAAATTCATTAAGCCAGGTGGTCACTGCATTCAAGCAAAAGACCGCTCGGGGTCGTACAGGTGTTCTTTTGGTGGATTTCATGCCAAAAGAAAACTACGGCGAGCCATCCAAAACAGGAGGTGAGGAATTCTTTCTGGAGGAATTGTGCCTCTTCACGACAATGGCCACCCTCACACTGCTACTGCAACTCCAGAATTGCTGGACCAATTCGGATGGAAAATTTTTGATCATCCACTCTATAGTCTGGACCTTTCTCCTAGGGATTTCCATCTTTTCCTTAAGCTGAAAGAGTTTCTGGGCGGTAAACGTTTTGGAAGTGATGAAGAGTTGGAGAATGCAGTGACCGCCTGGCTTAATGAACTGGAGGTAGGAAAGTATGACATGGGAATTCTGAAGCTCGTGGACAGATACGACAAATGTTTAAATGTAGGAGGTGATTATGTAGAGAAGTGAGGGAAGCTTCCGGCATGTAACAGAATTGTTTTTTCCAATAAATACTGTGTTTTTCATTTTGTATAACTAAACGGTCTTTATTTTCTGTATGACCCTCGTATTTTACAGTTCATTGAAAAATGATTATACTAATCTTAGAAGGTAGGTTTAAGACGAAAGAATCATAACTGACAGTATTTAGTTTTTTTGAAAATGTCCTTGAAAGGTGATTGCTTCTCCCTTTTAGTTCTAAGCAAATTATTTTTCATTTCGGGTAAATTATTTTTCATTTAAGTATTTTTAATTAGGTCGGATAGAACAGAGGTGGAATAGTCGAGAGTCTGCTTCATCTGAAGTCTATGTAAAAAGCTTCATAAACCTTCATCTTTCTTTCGTTTCAAACTTAATGTTTTATTATACAGAGTATCCATTTCTGAGATTTTAAACTCATGTCTGTTTAAAGATATATGCCGTAACTAATATCTGAGTAGTAAGCAGTGGACTGTAGCTGAAAAAGTCTTTATTTTTTCTGGAACTCTTAACGGGGTAACTTTTCAGTGCAAATCCGTGAACCCTTTTATTGTATCCATTCAGGCATCTTCACCCCTTGAGTTACATAACTAATCTAACCCCAAACCAACAGTCTTTGACTTCATACACTTAGCCACCCCGCCAAACGTAGTTAGAGAGCCAATAACATCAATCACTTTTAATTGCACTAGGATCGTACTCAGGATAATTTAACTGGCCGTTATGATCCGCAGGGTAGTGTTTTCCATATTGTCGACTTGAACTGTCACTCGATCGCTACAAGTATCCTGAACGCTTTCGATCTTCACATTTTTTAGAATTTCTCCGAGGCTGCACCTGACTTCCCTTGAATGACCAAGAAAGAACAGATACTCACATTTTACAGTGAAGATTCGTCCTGAGTAATTGGGGGACCGCCCACAAGTGTTGAAAAAAATTATTTTGACCCGCCCCTCTTTCAAAGTGCAATACTAGTATTACGTACTTTCAAGCAATAAGGTTACGTTTGACGCGCATATGACTTTACGTGAATCTCAAGCAGACAAATATTCGAAGGAAATATATGTTTTCATAAAACTTTAGGTACAATAGCCTGCTTAAGCTATAATGATACAAAAATTACAGAAAAAATGATAAGCATTGTGTAAAACTTTGGAAAAAATTTTTGAATACAAATATGAGTAGTTGTAGTAAATAATATTTTACTGCGCATACGCGAGACATGGCGCAATATTTCTTTCATAACTTTAAAGCCAGATATGTAGGGCGACTTATGTAAAAAATGCAGTCAAATATCATTAAAATTTAGAAAGATATCAGCATTGCAGTGAGCAGAATTTTTGATTCCCTCTAAGAGAAACAAAACGATGAGGGGTTTTCCACAAGTTGATATTTTTAAATCTTCAAATAGCAATCGTCGAACTGCAATTTACATTACGAATTTTATTTATAATTATACCTGGGATTTCAGCATGTTCAATCTTTATTAAATTCTATAAAATTATTCGAAAATTTAGGCTTAAAAATATCCACCTGTGGGAAAACCCCTCATCGTTTTGTTTCTCTTAGAGGGTAGCAAAAATTCTGCTCACTGCAATGCTGATATCTTTCTAAATTTTAATGATATTTGATTGGATTTTTTACATAAGTTGCCCTATATATCTGGTTTTAAAGTTATGAAAGAAAAATTATGCTATGTCTCGCGCATGCGCAGTAAAATATTATTTACTACAATTACTCATATTTTCTCTAATATCCAATTTTCTTTCCAAATTTTTGCATTATGCTTCTCTAACATATTGCCATTTTTTCTGTAAGTTTCGTATAATATAACAGAAAACTGCATGTTATAAGCAAAAAACAGGCTGAGAAATTTCGGAGTTTTTATGGAAACCTTTATATCTTCCCGAATATTTGTGCTGCGTTTACGAAAATTCATGTAAATATTATGCACATCACACATAACCATTGCTGAAAGTTTCATCTCGTTATAAGCTTACTTTGAAGAGGGGCGGGTCAAAATAATTTTCATCTTCATCAATTTGTAGACGGTCCCCTAATTACTCTCAGGACCAAATCTTCGCTGTAAAATGTGAGCTAGAGTCTATTCTTTACTTGGTCGAAGTTCAAGGGCAGTCAGTTTAGCCTTTTAGGAGAAATTCTAAAAAGTGTGAAAATCCAAAAGTGCCCGGATACTTTTGATCAGATAATGTATTATAGCCACCTTCAAAAAGCCAACAAACTGAAAACTTTGCTCTTTTTCCTACTTTTTGCATTGCAGTATTTAAATACAAATCACCTAAAGTACAATTATTTTCCTAAATAGTTTTTGATTGTGCTTTTCCATCAACACTTTTTGAATAAGTGTTTATTTCTTTTCACTATTCCGCAGTTAAGCAACCTGGAGTTTTGATATCTAAATTAGAAATACTTAGCTGCAATTCCATTGAATGAAAAATATTTTTATTTTACAAGGCCGAGTGGTGGTTTTCAAACAATACGTCATTGCAGGAAAATACGATCGATATTACAAACATCGACATCACTATCTCTCCAACAACAGCAGAATCAAATTCGCCAAAGTTTATTGTTTCAACATCTTTCGATATCCGAGCAGACCAAAATCTGTCCCACTAATTACTTCATGCTGCGAGGGAGAAATGATCTAAATTTATGTGTTACATAACGGACATATTTGACATTATAAACAAATCCTCTACTGGGTTCGGTTCCATCTCCGCAGATAAGGGCTCGAGCCGGACCAACTGATAATCTCCATCAACATTCCCGACAAAGTGTTTATTTTATAGCTATTACGTTTGAGGCTGGAATCGCCATCTATGGAGTGAGTGATTTGACGCAGAAGACAGAGGAACACATTCTTTGGCAAACACTCTCGAAACGAAGTGGGATTGTAGAACTGCACGGAATATGAGGGAATGTTTCTAAAATTTGTAAAAAATGGAAGAAAAATACAGAATACATTTATTATTTCTTTATAAATGTTAATGCGAAACACAAATGGCATGTTATTTCGTTTCACAAATGAAAGCAGTACAGTAAAACTCCGATTATCCAAAGAACAATAATACGAATCTCAAATTATCCAAATCGATTTTGGAAGAAAAAAACGAAAAATGTCAAAAGTGGGAAAATAATGAGGAGACCGCGGTCAGTGGCGTAGCTGAAGGGAGGCGATCCACATAAAACCTAGCGGGTTCTTTTTTTTTTTTTTTGCTTCGGTTAACCGGTTTTTTCGGCTAGCTTTCTCCCGGTTATAACCTGTTATTATTTTTTTTAATCCTATAACCGGGGAAAAACCGGATCGGAAGATAGACTCGATTTTAGGTTCGAGTAGACTAAAATCTACCAAGTTATGCAGGTTTGAAATTCATCATCTTAGGCCAATCAAAGGCAACAGCTTCCTCGAGGCGTCTGTTGGTTGGTGGATAACTGAAAGACTCTTTATGAATAGATAAATATTGGCCAATGGATTGATTTCCTGTAGAAACAATATTAATAAAAAAAATTGTTTACAAACGGCGCTTTTTTTGATAAAAAAAAAGCCGAAAACCGGTTATTTTGAGCGGTTTTAACTGCCAGGTTAAACCGGAGGTGACAAAAACCTGAATAACCGAAAACCGGTTATTTTGAGCGGTTATAACTGCCAGGTTAAACCGGAGATGACAAAAACCTGAATAACCGAAAACCGGTTATTTTGAGCGGTTATAACTGCCAGGTTAAACCGGAGATGACAAAAACCTGAATAACCGAAAACCGGTTATTTTCGCAACGTTATTTCAAACGGTTATTTTGTTTTGAAGCAACACGAGGGCTATTTTGGGACGGAACTCGCCATTTTGAACCTCTGACAGATGATGAGGACGACATCTGAGCTGGCACCCTTCTCCAAGCTTCCACACCACACCACCGGGAGGGCGTTTGGCTCCCTACGTTATGATTTAGCGTGCAGCAGGCCAATACACGACGGCTCTTCAATGGAATCGGGTTTCGAACCTAGAACCAACCTAGAACCCAAGGCCGACACCTTACCATTAGACCACCGCGGCCCGGTAAATGAAAGCACAAAATTAAATAACTCTGAAAATACCGTAAAAACAAAATTTTGAAGGTCTTCATACCGAAATTGTAAATATTTGCCAAATTTTGCGGACTCGTTGCTCTTTCCTATACACTGAATCTAAACACAAACGCACCATATTGTGGAAGTATACGAGAAAGTCGAGGGAGAACACAGTGACTGATTTTTACTTCTCTGTGGCCCACCCCTCGCTTTTTTTTTTCTATCTTGATCCTCCGTAATGGTGGTCGGTCTAATGAGGGTAAGTGGCACCAGGGGCACAATGTTATTTTCTCGTCTCCTTATCATAATTTAGATTAAAAAAGTAACAAATACGCAGTTATATTTTGTCTCCATCGTCAAACGAGCGAGCTGACGAATTGCCAAAGTTGCCACCGCAAGAGACGCCATAGATTATAGATTTAATAGATCTTGCGACCAACTGAAAAATGATGTCAAGGAACAAATACTGATCAAATGGCAAGGAAGATGGGATTCTTCCCAAAAAGGGACTTGAACCAAAATGTTTTTTAGACCTGTAAATTTTGAATGATTAATGGGTAACTTCTTTCTAAATCAAACATACACTGGATATGGTGTTTTTGGTGAATACCGAAGTAGATTTTTTCAAAAAAATCTAATGTGCCGTTGCGGCCAAGAAATCGTATCAGTGGAACGCATGGTTATTAAATGCAAGTTATGGAATAAAATAAGAGAAAATTGGCCATTAAATTGGTCAAATTGGAATGCGGTCAAACTTATGCAAATCCAAGTGTGTAGAAATGGAGCAGAAGAAATGTTTAAAAGTCAGTTATTAACCTTAATTGAGGAACAGGACAATATTTCACCATTTGTTGAAAATGCATTTGTGCTTTATTTGGCTCATATTTATGCACAAATTGTTGACTTATGTTTGTACTCATACCAACTCGCACTGACTAATGGTTCGGGTGTTGAGTCGGCGACCTAATCACCGACACCGACAAGTATGCCTGTGTTTATCGTGTTGTGTGCGGCCGACTGTCTTTTGCACCGTGCGGCTTCGGCCAGGCCGGGGCTTGTTCTGTTTATTTGCTTTTCTTCCATTGTCCTCGAAGACTAGTCTGCCCATACGCCCCTTGCCTCCCAGTCACCACTGCACGCAGAAGACACTTGCGTTGGAAGTTTAAATTAGTAAGCCCTTCTCTCCACAGTCTGGTCAGCATCCTGTGCCGTAGTGAGGGTAATCAGAAAGCCATGTCTAAGCATCCCGGACATATTGAAAGACCGACCGCCGCGACAAAAATACCGGCACTGTGACCGACGGAAAATAGCTCCCATTACGATTGGCCCATGTTACGAAGGCTATTAAACCTTTACAGTTCATTACATGTTTCGTTTTGAAAATAACTAAATTTCTTTCAAAAATGAGCATTAGACGTGTAAAGGAAAAGAATAATAGGAGGATAATAGGATCATAAATAAAAGAATAATAGGATCATAAATATGTAAAGGAAAAGAATTTGGCATCATTTATTTTCAAAAAATTTGTGGTTTCACAGTGAAACCAATCAATTGTAGTGGGCTGTTTTTCTCCCAATAAGTTATCATCCAAATGCAATTTCAATTATGTATTTAATTTATAAGTATACGTGAGTATTCAGGATATTCAACCTTCGCAAAATTCAATGTTACTTTCGAAGATTCAATTAAAATAAATATCAATTTGCGCAAGAAACCTCATCAATTTTGTTTCTCTTAGAGGTCGAAAGCAAGTTAGCTCTTGCAATGCCCATATCTCTGAATACTAACGGTATTGAACTGGAATTTTTATATAAGCTGGCTTATATATCTGGCTCTTAAGTTAGGAAAGAAAAATTGACGCTACGTTTCGCCCATGCGCAGTAAAAAATGCTCAATGTATGGTTTCACTACGAAACCAATGAACGTGAAAGGGTTAACGGGGCTAAGACCAGTCACCGGTGATGGGACCAAAGAGCCACACTACCTTTTCTATATCCCACCGGGAAGCGAGATTCGGCTTAATTATACGGCGAGTTCTCACCCCATATTTCAGGTGCCCGGGGAATAATGTGCTTTTCCCGCCACTCAGGTGGCTTTGCAAGAGTGAACGGACTAGATATGGTGATATTTTGTTGCACCCATCTTAATATGTAATTTTAAAAAATGACTAAAATGCACTAATATGTTGCTTCGACGACGCCTGGAGCATCTACACCCCTGTTGATACGCCACTGCAGTAGCCTAATGGTAAGGTCTCGGCTTCTGAGCCGGAGGGCTCCAGGTTCGAAACCCGACTCCACTGAAGATCCGCCATGTTTGTGGGCTTGGTGCGCGTTAAATCTTACGTCATGGGTCAAACATCCTTTCGTTGGTGTGGTGCGGAACTTTGGAGGGGGAGGTGCCAGCTCATGTGTCGTCCTCGTCATCTGACCGTGGTTCAAAAATTACAATGTCCGTCCCAAAAGGCCCCTCGTGTTGCTTCAAAATGGACGTTAATATTGTTACGAAAATCGTCCGGTGTGTGTACGATGAAAACAGCCCAACAAGCGGGATAAAGGACAACGACGCTTTATTCACAAATATTCAGGGAAGCACAGGTAACAGGAACAATATCTCTTGTACAGATTAACAACGCAAACAGACAGCAAATCACTAAAAATAACAGTAACAGCATCTTCAATAACGCTCATCTCACCAGCTTTCCAGCTTGCACTGTAGACGAAACTCCAAGTGATTCCTCGAAGGCGTTCGCACCCCAGAGACGTTACCAGTCTATCAACACGTTCGTGATCCGAGCACGGCGCTATTTATATAATACCCGACAGGCCGTGACGTTATCTGGAGAAATCCGGTTCTCGGCTCCTAATAGAAATATCGAGAAAATTCTAGTATTTTTGAGATCCTACATTTTGCCGCCAAGATCGGGGTCAATGGCTCCATTCCCCCTGAATTTCCATAAATACCCCTGTAGAACTCTCTTCCCAAACATAAGACTAACATTGCTGGGAAGAGACTTTCCACGTTTGTAACAATATGAATAAATTAATATTGTAGTATTGTGTATTGTAGTTTGTATAGTATTAATAAATAATGGTGGTCTTCGCACAGGCTGAAAATTTCTGTATTACGGACCTTAAGAGGTCTCTTTCTTCATAATATGGGAATTCTTGACCGTCTCTCATTGAATTCTAGAAGATAAACTGTATTAATACAGTTAGATATTTATAAAACAAAAAATAGGAAATATGATTATTTCACATAAGGATTTTTTTTGGTAACTTAGCATCTAATTATCAGAGGAAAAGAACATATTGTAACAGTTCCAATGTTTCACAATAATCAAAATTTGTTACGTGCTTCGCTGAGCATAAGCTATTATTTTTATCGTGTTCTTCGAAGCTTGGAGTAAAATACATCTAGAAAACAATTTTCTTCCTGTGTTTACGATTTATAATATTTTTTAACAAACTGTTTTTGTTTACAAAAGACAAAACAAGATATAAAACCTGCATATATTAGTCTGATACGTGAAGAAACAAGCATAATATGTTTTAGATACACTGGTGTAAAAAATTAAGGAAAATTTCGTAAAATGCGAGAAATTTGCAATTAATACAAAAACTATGCTTCCAAATCAGTTCTGGAGAATTCTGTGACATTCAATCGAGTATCATACACATTTTTCAGTGAAGAGTCGGTCACGAGGGCAAATAGGGGGGCCACCAGAAAGGGATGGAGGCGAAAATGGAGTTTGACCCATCCTGTTTCACAGAAAGCTGATAACGAGATGCAACTTTTATCAACTGTTATTTTTGATGTGCATAACATTTAAATGTGTTTTCGTAAACACAGCACAAATATTCGGGAAAATATAAAGGTTTTCTTTAAAAATCCCAAATTTTTCCGCATGTGTTTTGCTTATAACATGCAGAGTTTTCATTCAAATTATACGAAATTTGCAGAACACTCGACAATATGTTTCAGAAGTCTTGTGTTAAAATCTCAAGTAAATACGTTGAATATTAGAGGAAATGGGAGTGTTTGTACTAAATACTTTGTTACTGCGCATGTGCTAGACGCAGCGGAATTTTTCTTTCATACATTCAAATCCAGATATATAGAGCAACTTTAAAAAGAATTTCAGGTGAATCCCATTAAAATTCAGGCGGATATCGGCATTTCAGTGAGGTGAATTTCAATTTTTCTTGAAGAGAAGCTAAATGCCGACGGTTCTTGCACAAACTGATACTTTCTAAACTTGAATATTCGAATGGTATTCGAAGAAATGCAATTTAAATCATGTATTTAATTTATAAGTGTACATGATGGTGGTATTCATGATATTCAATTTTCCTAAAATCAATGCTACTGTTCGAAGATTCAAATTTTAAAAAAAATATTAGTTTGTACAAGAACTCTCATCACTTAGCTTCTCTCAAAGAGAAATTTAAATTCACCTCACTGAAATGCCGACAGGTTTCTGAATTTTATCGGGATTCAACTGGAATTGTTTTTAAAGTTGCTCTATATGTCTGGCTTTGAAGTTATGAAAGAAAAATTCCGCTGCGTCTCGCACATGCGCAGTAAAAAATTATTTAGTACAAACACTCATATTTCCTGTAATATTCAACGTATTTACTTCAAATTTTAATACAATACTTCTGTAACGTATTGTCAAGTGTTCTGCAAATTTCAAATAATTTGAATGAAAACTCCGCATGTTATAATCAAAAAACATGCGGAAAAATTTGGGATTTTTTAAAGAAACATTTATATCTTCCCGAATAATTGTGCTATGCTTACGAAAATGCATGTAAATATTATGCACATTAAACCATAACCTTCGATAAAAGTTACATCTCGTTATTAGCTTTCTGTGAAACAGGATGGGTCAAACTCCATTTTCGCCTTCACCCCTTTCTGGTGGCCCCCCTAATTGCCCTCGTGACCGAATCTTCACTGAAAAATGTGTATGATACTCGATTAAATGTCACACTATTCGCCAGAACTGATTTCGAAGCATAGTTTTCGTATTAATCGCAAATTTCTCGCATTCTACGAAATTTTCCTTAATTTTTTACACCAGTGTACAATCTTTTCAGAAGTCCTCAAGCAACCAAATTAATAAAGCAACAGCGCCGTGTTAATAAACAAACATAAACGTAAACCACAGGAAGTATTAGGTAATGAAGAAACCGAAAATAATACAAATTCAACAGGAATGGATTTGAGATTAATCAGAACAAATTTCGAAACCAGAATCTTCTATAAATGGTGACATTGCTTTCTAGCAAAGCGCTTTCACAGATGCGATGGAAGATTATGTAATGGCACATAAGCCAGAAATATCTGGAACATGGCTAAGTTAAAATCGTTGTACACAAATAGGGATAAATGTTATTCCAGATACCTATTTGAAGATAATTTTTGTAGAATAAAATGAATGTAAGAAGGAAATGGATTGTATTTTCAAAGACAAGTATGAGGATGGATCCCCCCAAAAAAAACAAGGGTAATAAAAATTTATTATCATTAGACAGAGAATACAAAAGGGAATTAAGAGTCATACTTACCGATCACTTTTCCACATAATCACCAAATCTATTTATACATTTATCTGAACGCAGGACCAAGTTGTTTAACACGACTTGTTAGAAAACACGTTCCTGCCCATTGAGCCAGTTCTCGGTAGCTGTTTTCTCATAGCCGTCTGAAGAGAACTTTGTTCCAGATAAGTGTTCCGTCTATTTCGGAAAAAGGAAATAGTCACTGGACAATCGTGAAACCATCCGACGCAAACGCATTGGCATGTTGAGTGATGGTGTTATCCTTTTACATGACAATACCCATACTGCTCGCAAAACTCAAGAATGGCTGCAAAGTTAGAAGTCTGGAGCCACCCTTCTACAGCCCAGATTCCCAAACACTTATCTGCAACAAGGTTCTCTTCAAAGAATCATGAGAAAACAGCTGCCGAGAACTGGCTCAATGGGCAGGGACGTGCTTTCTAGCAAGTCGGGTTAAACAAGTTGGTCCTGCGTTCAGATAAATGACTAAATAGGCTTGCTGATTATGTGGAAAAGTGATCGGCAAGTATGGCTTTTAATAATCTTTTGTATTTTCTGTCTATTGTTAATAACTAATTTTTTATTACCCTTGTAAACTTTTTTGGTTCCATCCTCGTAAAAACGCCTATTGCTATCCACGCGACTGGCAATACTGATCTAAATATTTAAATATCACATTTCCCATTTTATCGTTCATACTTCATCATATATTCCAATGCATAATATAATATCAAGTCTCTTTTAGAGCTTTATGAATTACTGAATGTTGCGCAGGACATTGTAGTTATTTATTCAATAGACATCAAAAAGAATTTTTCTGAGAATGAACCAACTATACAGAGTGTCCGAGAATTGTTGGACACATTTCAAAAACTAATAAAAGAAAACTAATAATGTTACAACTACTGTTTTTTTTAAAAATGATAGCGCATTTTTTTAAAAAAAGTTTTTTCAGATAGGTAACGCCCCGTTACGGTGGTCTAGGTGATCGTAAAATTATTGGACATCTCCCATTTTTTACATTATCTGCGAAAATATTAAAACTGGAAGAAAAATAGAAGCATGCATTTGTAGGGAATTACACTCTTTAATTTGTTAAATCAATTGTAATTCGAAAGCTGAAGAGTTTTCGAGATAATCAAGAAAAACTAAAAAAGGAAACTAGAAAACTCGCGTATGTTTCTTCCGATCGGTAGCCATTAAGTATGGAAATCTCTCGCTGTAACAAATTTAGAGTGTCGTAATGGTACTCCACCTATCTGAAAAAATTTTTTAAAAATGCAATCTCATTTAAGATATCCTAACTTTTTTTAAAATAATGATATTTGAAGCAATATTTTTGTATTTTTATGTGACATTTATGTTAAAACTTAATAAATCATAGAAAAAAGTTATATTAATTAAATATTTATCTAAATATTTGAAAAAACTTAGAATTTTTTGCACTAAATTTGATCCTTTTTCAAACACTCTCGTTGAAAAACAAATGACCAGAATGAAAAATGCTTTAGTATATATAATCATTTAACTATTGGCTAGGCTCTAAAGCAAAAGTTTTGCCATGTCTAAAAAAACATATAAATTATAAGAGTTTCAGTGTGAAATCATGAATTTTTAAAGAATTTTGGCCTTTTTTCAAACCTCAAAAGCTACGTAACTTTTTAATGGAACAGCATTACACTTATATTTTGGTCCATTACCTAGAAAGTGTGATAAATAATATGTATGCCAAATTCCAGGCTGATATTTTAAATTGAATTTTAGTTATCGTGTTTGAAAAATGAAAATTTTGGAAAAAATCGCATTTCTAGAAAAATGAGTTTAAAGTATATGTTTTTAATTTACTATGAGAAGAAAAAGGAATTTTTCTTCAGTACTCCCGAGTTTTGTAGACTAGTCCTTTTTCACCAGCTTAATTCATTTTTTTCAGTGATTGAAATTTTCCTAGTCCTTCTTTTTCACCAGCTTAGTTCATTTTTTTCGGTGATGGAAATTTTTTCTTAGTAGTTTTCTTGAGCGTCATGAATCATTATAGTTATCTACCATTCAGCCGCGGTCACAAGATTTGAATTTTTTTTTTTTCAGTCAACTAACTTTGTACGTATGCTAGCTCATCTGGAGATACGTTTAGTGATTAATATTGGTTATAAGTACAATTTATGCGCTTTTCGTAAGTTTCTTATCAAAATTACATTATTGATGGAAAATCTAGATACTGCAATGATTGAAAATTGCCAAAATTTGCAGCAATCTCATAGAAAACAAAGAAATTCAACTTAAAATCTTCCAAAATAGTATCTGGTTTATGAAAAATAATACAAAACAAAAAATAAACAAAATTTAAATATTTTAAGTAAAAATAATGAAAAATTCTTCCTTATTGTATTGTTTACTATTCTGTTTTCAGCTGTTAAGTTTTATTAAAATGTCTCTACTTTCACTTCTAATCAGCAGAGAAGTAAAATAAAAATCGTTTTGAAAACTTGAAAGAATAGGCTTTCAGACAAGACATTAAAAAAATTTTGTGATTTTCGGTCGAAAATGGGTTCTCAACTTAGGCAGATACCTTAAAAGAAAAACCGTAGTTGTAACATTATTAGGGGTTTTTGACGTGGAAACTTCTTTCCGCTCCTTACAGTGATAGTCGGTTAAACTTCGGTCGAAGCGACATTTCTGGAGAGTGCTTTTGTCAAACAACTATTTCATCTGCTTACAAAAGCTTTACTATCTTTGCCTTTGTTGGAATTTGAGTGATTGACTTATGTTTTGACGCGGAAACATCTTTCCGCTCGTTACAGTGATAGTCGGTCGAACGTTCGTGTGTGAAAAAATACCGTCAGATTTGAATCTCTAATAATTACGAGACTAATAATGCGAAAAGAATTGTTGACCCCACAACGGATAGATCATATCTGCAAGAGTTTGTCGCATAGTATTTGTTTTGCCTATGACGTCATTGTACCAGTGTTGGCGCATGCGCGTGATTGTTATGAATTAGCTTTATGTAAGGTTATAAATAAGTGTAGCGTGGAAACGCGTTTAGTTAGGAGGTTGATACTGGTGTCATTTTAAAGAGCTTGAGGAGTTTTACTAGGACCCAAAGTGAGAGAATAAAAATATTTATCAGAATATAAGTAAAAATAGGTATTAAATTGAAAATATTCCTCATGTTTTTTTATTATAACATGCAGAGTTTTCTTTCGAATTATACAAAACATATAGAATACTTGATAATACGTAAAAGAAACGTTGTATTAAAATTTGAATATTACAAGAAATATGTGCATTTGTAGTAAATGATGTTTTACTGCTCATACACTAAATGTAGTTCCATAAACTGTCAACAGATGGCGTTATCTAAAGCTACTCTAAATAAAACATTGGAAAGGCTCAGTTCTGGTCCGCGCCGTTGATTTTTAGTGAAAATGTCGGGATAAAATCATAAAACAAGTGTTTCGTATTAATATGGAATTTAATTATCAATCTCTTTAATACAATATTTACACAGAGCAGTATAACGGTTACAGAATAGATAAATAACAAGCTACCACAGACCCTTGCTACATGCGATAAACTTGTGATTCGATAATGCGATAAACTTTTCATGAAAAATCTATGGCGCGGACCCGAACTGCGCCTTTTAAGTTTTTTTATTAATTTTTGAATTGTGTCCAACAATTGTAGGACAACCTGTATTTGCATTTGTACTACGAACATAAATACTTTAAAATCATTTCATACGAAAGCGGATAGATGCTATTTGAGATGTCTATCTGAAGATCAGTTTTACTAAGGTGATCAGACTTCCCATATTAGGTGCAGAGCTTGATTAAACTCTTTGAGATCGAGCTCGTACGATCGCGCGAGATAGACATCAGCTTATATTTCTGCTCCCTGATGGTTAATTATATGCAGTAAATGACGGAATAAAGCATTTTTCTTATTTCTAGAATCTCAACAGATTTATTTTTCTCTTTAGATGACAGATATCGTCCATTTTTGAGTTGCAGGCGGCGTTTAATCCATTGATTACAAAAATACAACCGGTCTTAACCTTTGAAGGCCCAGTGTTGCCTTTAAGCAACATACCCAATTTCGTCTTCTAAAATCTTGAGAATAAGACTGAAGCTCGAATGCCTGTTGTTGCCAGTAGGATACATGCTGAAATTTTTATTAAATCAATTTACAATATGTGAATGGCAGCCTGAGTGCTGATGAGGAAATTAAATTGATGTTTTCCACTTGAGGCTGCATCGTTTTTTGCTTTGTTTGTACACTTGAGAATACACTATTTTATTCTACAGTGTTGAAGGAAATTCCTTATCCGTATTATTAGTAATTAAATTTCATCTGTGTTTGACATTATTGAATTTTATCGAGGAGAATTTTTTTCTGAAATAAGGTCCAGTGTTGTCAGTTGGTAACGAACTGTTTTTTAGACATAAACCACCTTAGACAATTCATGTCTAAGGATCCGCTTTCTCCCTTCCCAACTTCAAAAACAATATTTTTTTTCATACATTTTAATTTACAGTGAAATTTTGATTAACCGTCACTCGTTTAACCGTGAGTTTCTGTTATCCGTCATCATCTGAAAAAAAAGGTAACGTAGGTTTATAATATCGCAATACATTTCTGTGCATTACTCTCATACTAAAGTTTGTATTGATCATTTAAAAAATAAACACAATATGCATGTATTGTTCACTTTTAAAGGATTTTATTTTCATTTTCGTCCCAAGAAAGCAGTGAAATCACGTTACTATACATTATGTATTAAGAGATTTCTGTTATCCGTCCATTCGGTTATCCGTCACAGCCCTGGTCCGGACGGGGACGGTTAATCGAAGTTTCACTGTAATCTCTTATGATCAGTTTAAAGTAGCAAATTTTTGACAAACTAAAAAAACAAATCATTTCATTTCCGGCCACTTTCAAGAAAGTTTATTTCAGTATATCGCATATAAAAAAAATTATTTAAAAGAATTTTTAAACAAAATAGTAAAAAAAAAATGACAAAACTTTTTTAGTAAAATCGAAATACAATTTAATTATCGATCACACATTTATAAAATTATAAAGCAACATATTGTTTAGAATTATAAAGCTACAAAATATAAAACTTGTAAAAAGTAATTAACTAGGGATATTTACAAGAATAATGTTCCAAAATTTGAACGATACTTGATTTCGAATGAGCTCGAGCGCACGGCATTTGTAAAGTAAATGAAAACACAAAATTAAATTATTCTGAAAGCACCGCAAAAATGAATAAATCTCGAGACCTCGGTTGCGGGGCCCATTGGCAGTTGACTACATTGCCTATTTAATAATTCTTCCTTACATGGACTTTTAAAAATTGACGAATTTGGTGGTAAGTGTAAGTTCATGTGCAAACCCTTTATAACCCTGAAATTATAATTTCAGTAAAAGTTCAAAATAAAATTACTCTGAAAATACGCCAAAAGATAATGTCGGAGCAACCATAGTTCCGAAGCTCCGTGCAGTTGCCTACTTTGCCTATTTAGTAATCCGGCCCTGATTAGGTGGGATAGTCCCGAATTCAAACTGTTTGTCTCGAATTTTAGTTAAATATCTCGGATTCTTTCCAATTTCTCTCATAAGTGAATAGCTCATATTTAAAAAATTAATTATTTAAAAATTAGGTAAAAAAAAAAGCGTTGATATTAAGGTCTCAACTTTCATTATTGTAGGCATTGCAAAGGAGTAAGTTCCTCGAGTGTATTTCAAAATCACTCACTTAGGACGTTAAGTACGAAGTATTTAATGCGTTCCCGCCGGCGTGTGCGACAGGTGGCTCACGAATGGACCGTTCGGTGGCGTGTACCACCGGTGGTTCACGAATGGACCGTTGGGTGGCGTGTACCACCGGTGGCTCACGAATGGACTATTGGGTGGCGTGTACCACCGGTGGCTCACGAGTGGATCGTTGGGTGGCGTGCACCACCGGTGACTCACTAATGAACCATTGGGTGGCGTGTACCACCGGTGACTCACAAATGAACCATTGGGTGGCGTGTACCACCGGTGGCTCACGAATGGACCGTTGGGTGTCATGCTAAACCGGTGGCTCACGAATGGACCATTGGGTGGCGTGTACCACCGGTGGCTCACGAATGGACCATTGGGTGGCGTGTACCACCTCTCCGGTGACTCACACTTGAATGGACCATCGGGCGTTTACCACGTAAGTTTTCACTGGCGTATACCACCGTAAGTTTTCATATAGTGTATTATTTTAACGCCGCCCGATAAAGCAAAGAGATCTTAGGGCTGCCCCCCGATGGCAAAAAATTCAAATTTCAAAGCCGGTGTGAACGTGTTAAATAATGAAGACAATTCAGAAAAAAACATAGCTTTTTACAGTTCTTAATTTTGACTTCACGTCAATTCAAATAAATTCCAATTATAGATTATATGACATTATGCTGAAAAGGAAATCAAGTGACCAGAGAAAAATGCAAATTACCGAAGAGTTCGAATCAAAAATGCTTGAATCAGGTATGTTCCATTGTATATACACATACGTATTAAAGCATTTTCAATATGTATCCCATCAGTTTTCCAGAATAATATTCTTTCCTCGTTTCTGTGGAGAATGAAAGGAGAGATTTCCTTCCAGTTAACATTTATAGCCACAAAAACATCCGCTCTTATTTCGGGAAAAGAAGGAAAATATCCTTTAGGTTATAATTAGTGCCGAAAACAATTTTTTGGAAAGTATGGAATCGCCGTATTTCAGTTGAAAGGAACGCTACTGTTTTTACTGTATAATACAAAAATATAATATTCCGGATTTATGCATTTCTACGCCCAAGGGCCAAAGTACGTAACTCTGCGCCCCTCCCCCGTCATTAATTTGATTTACTGCATATTTCAATTAAATATGCAATACTATATTTTGGAAACATGTAAACTATTAATACAATCTTTATAATCCTTTGTTAGAAACTACATTATGTATGAAATTGTATAACGTTAACACAATAAAAAAAAACATATACTGTACATACTAACCAGGAAAATATTTCCATAGAACTTCTTCAAGTCGTCTTGACTTGAGCCAGAATTTCTTGCTTCTAACTTTTATTCATGAGAAGGCTACAATTGTTTCATTAAACTCGATAGATTTGTTAATTCTGCATCAATGCAAAGAACTGAGAGAACGTTCAGCTTATTTTGGTGCAATGATTTAAATTAACTTCGATTCTTTTCAGATGAGGAAAAGTCTTTCAACCAAACCTTCTTAACAAAATGTCAACATTTGGATAAACAATTTTTAGTCTATTTTTCGAAACCTCTTACAAAGCGTTAAGGAGGATTTCATCCCAAAGTTACAATCACTTATAAGAGAGTTTCGATCAGCGGTTCCCAACATTTTTTCACTCGCGTACCCCTTGATTAATTTTCTTTTATCTTTAAGCACCGCCTTCTGTTATATCATCTCCCAACTATCCCTAAACACAAAAAAAAGTTCTTATTAATAACGCCAAGGCCTTAGTTTAATTTAAAGTCAAATGAATGTAATTAATTTAATAAAATTTGAAGGAGTGATTTTAGATTTTACATTTTATTCTATTTTTCCTTTCTCGTATACGAAGTATTGCAATCGTCAAAAAATTCGAACTCGAGGAAGAATCCCCACGTTCTAGACCTCCCTGAATCCGAAAAACACAATTTCGGAATTATGTCTGCCTGTGTGTCTGTGAACACAATAACTAGGAAACCATTAAAGCTAAAGGGATGAAATTTGGTATGTGATCTTTACACATAATTTCTAGGTTTCTACCAAATTTTGGGCAAAATCCGTCAGCGAGAAATCAGTCTGTCTGTCTGTCTGTCCGCGTTAATGGGAACAGAAATTTAAACAGCTGGATGGATAAAATTTGGTACACAGTTTTATCATAAGAAATGTAGGTTCGCATCAAAAGTTGGACTAAATCCATCGAAGGGTTGACTGTCTGTCTGTCTATAATCGCATACTTGTGTACACGATAACACATTAACACAAAAACTTAGATAAATGAAATTTAGTATGTGGTCTTCTAACCTTAATTGTAGACTCGTGTCCAATTTTGGTTTCAATCGGTTAAAAAAAAAGCGTTCAAATTGCATGTCTTACTATGATGCAAAAATACGCGCCATATCGTGTATCGGCGCAAGATCTTCGTAAACTTTGCGCCTTTTTGGCGCTATTTTATTCATTTGGCGAATTTTATCTCGCTTGCATTCTTGACCCTTTCGTACTACAGCGTTCTGCGAAGACAATATCAATAATATATCGTGGACTCCGCAATTTTTAGACGGTGGGGGTCGGGTAGGACGCCTTTGTTAGAAGGTATACGAGAAAGTTTAGGGGAGACCACTCCCGCTGGTTTAAAATAACATTGCGCCAGAAATGAATTTTTGTACTAGGAGCATACGGACTCTGTGTCTTCCATCTCCCATACTAATGGTTAATTATCGTTGGGCCTAACTTAGATTTTGATTTGAACCTGAATTTTACTTTAACTAAAAGGGGATATAAATCTGAAAGATAATGTTTATTCACATTATATATCTCATTCATACGTCCTTCCATCTTTCATTCACTCATTAATCTCTATCATACCACAATTAAAATTAAAGAAAAGAAAAATTAATAAAGAAATAAAATATTTTTACCTATTTTATGGTGTCTGGCGGTCTTTTGCTAGTCATGTCTGCTGCTCGATATGATTAGAGCTCACAATGACTCCTAGATGTTACTCTACTTCTTCCTTTTCCTTATTTCGTGAATAGGTTTTCGGACTCGTACAGATTTCATCTTCATTTTTCATACGAACTTGGGAAGACGGAATTCTAAAATATTTTTATGGTTTCTATTATATTATTTTTCTAAAATATTCTTTGGTCTCCGCCATTACCAAGTTTACCCCTAACTACGTACCCCTCCGCGTACCCTCACCAGAGGATCCTAACCTACTGCACGCACAGTGGCGGCGATTGGGTGAAAAAAGTGAGGGGGCAAAAAATTTACTGACACCTAAAAGTATAGAAGGTAAACAACAAAATTTAAACATTTTGTTACAAAATTGGCTAGCTTTCCCGATACTATTGCATTTTTATTATTCCTAGCTTTAAACAGCTAAAAAGAAATAAAAATTTAATTTTTCTCAGAAAAGTAGGGGGTGACCGCCCCTCCCCCGCCGCCACTGGGTACGCATACCATAGGTTGGGAACCTCCGGGTTTAGATGGACAAGTTTCATTGCATGGACCTTGTTCCAGGTCATCTTTGAAAGTCAAAAGCCGATTTCTTTCTCTTTTTTCAAGTTAGTGAGGAGAAGTCACCGACCGTAGTTCTTTGTTGGATTATATTATTCAGATGTTCCAGTTGGCTGGAGAATACTTTCCAGTTGTTAACGTGCGGAAAAGTCGTCACTTTTTCCGCACGTTAACAACTGGAAAAGTGACGTCTCCCAACCCAACCGGGCGTACCAGAATAGACCCGTAAATCTTTCTCCAAACTCTTTGCCCTACGTACGCGAACTTTTTCGTTTATCTGCTTTACTGATTTTGCGCAGTTAAACTGTAAACATTAAAATTCATTGATGAGAATAATAAAGCTAGCTTAAAGCATGAAAAAAAATATCTCTACCCTTTCACAATAACTAGATTTTTAGCCCCTTAAGTCTCGCGCCCGTCATATTGACGTGCATCGAATTATCGCATTTTTAGGTTCATAAACTAAAATTTAATCATTCATTAGCTTTATAATCTGACACAAAAATGACGTAGAATCCATAAGCATCTCACGTATTCTATGCCTTCTTAGATGAATGAAAACGACAGCCCCTTTCCAGAACAGGAGGGTCATCTTATTAGATAGCAAAGAAAATTGGATCCTTGAGGGGTTAATCTGGTCATCGTGCAGTTCTTCCAGACTTTCTGGAAAAATTCGAAAAAATAATATGCAAATCCGAAAGTGTCCAGATAACTTTTGATCGTATAGTGTAGCTTGTTACGAGACTGGTCCATCGGTTTTAACGGGTCTATTCTCGTACCCCGGTTGGGTTGGGAGCGTTTCGCCTTTCGACCGCGGGACGTTAATGGCTTTTTCTCGACCGAAAGAAGGGGTCTGATTCCCGTACCTCGGTCGTTTCGAACATCGCGCTTTACGCTAGGAAGTGACGTATTTCTGCTGCGCGCGCAGCAAATCAAGTGATCATCATTGTTTCATGGTTTCAGATTCAGTTCGAGTTTTGAATCGCCAAAGGAACTATGGCGAAGCGTACATTTGCTTCCCAATTCGAAATTATGTTGGATTATTTTGAAAAATATCCACAAATTTTAAGTGGGAAAGTTGATCGCATTTTTTCAAAAGACACCAACGGTAAAAGGTGGGAATATTTAAGTTCTGCTCTTATAAGATGCATTATAATGCATCTTTCTTGCTTTCATAAGTCCATTGTTAAGGGGGGGGGGGAAACCATTTATCTTTTACAAAATATACATTTATAATAATATTATACATTTATAGAACATAAATTGGCGTCTTTTTTTCAATATATTGATGTAATTTTACCAGTTTTCTAGAGAGAGGAAAAGTAATAAACTTTTTTCCATGCCAATTATTTTAACATGAATAAATCTTATAAATTAATATTGCAAACCATTTGTTTATTGATGATGATGATGATGATGATGATGAAGCTGTTTGAGAAGTATGCTCGCTCCTTGGCTGCTTTATCTCAATTTATCCTTAGAACAAATTCTGAGATTGCGAAACAAAGAAAAATTGAAAAAGTCAATGAAAGTAAAAAAAAAGAAAAGAATTAAAGATTATCATGAATCTGACGCAAAAATTTAACCATTTGTTTATTTTTCCAATTACATAAGAAAATAAAACATGAAAAAAAGTTATTAAATTCAGCAAGTTTTCACAACATTAAAAAAATTACATCTTTATCAAGGAACAAGAAAAATTCTTTTATTGTCAGATTTTGCAATTACTTTGTAAATATTTGACAAATTTCTTTGAATTAAAACACAAATAAAAAAATTGTAATGATATACACGGAATGATGAAAGTCATTCCACACTCAATGTTAAAAAAATGTTAAAATGTTACTCTAATTTAATTTAATAATTTAATTTAATAAGAAAATATTAAGTAATTAAATCTTTAAATGTAATTGATCTTAGCTAATTATCAACTATCATTATTGACTATCATTATTGACTATATAGATTTAACTTCTTTTAAAGATTTAATTACTTTAGATTGTCGTATTAAATTATTAGATTAAATTATTTAAATTCGAAAAAAGATTTAACTACTTTTTAAAAAATCTAAAGTAATTGATAAATTCTTCTTCAGTTTGGTCAAATGGATTACATTTAACCCGATAAACCCTTTCAAAACACAATTGACGTCTTAGCAGCCTCCATTTTAAACGAAAATTTGATAAGATCTGATATCGAAACAACACTTCTCGCTAGCGAATCGCGTTTACGCCAGGTACAGAGCTGGCGAGAAATCGCAGTCCTTTTTTCGACCGAGAGAGATCCCAACCGGTTGGAAAAAAGGGTATGAGAATCGCACTTGTCATTAACGGGCAGAAAAGTGGTACCAGAATAGACCGGTAAGACAGTAAACTGCAACGGACCTTATGCACAGTTTGGGTTCGAGAGTATAGAAAAACAGTTGTGGCGGGATAAACAAAAGTGTTAGTACTATGTATAATCGGCATGTAAATTGATGACTGAAATATCAATTTAAATTTTTACCTTCGATTTTTTAGCGAAGTATTTATTCAGAAAATTTTATTGATAAAACTGATTTATCTATCATAGTCGATTAAGGACGATTTTTTGTAATCTTTATCGCTACAGAAATAAGACAGTGGTTCGTGCAACGATGCATTCTTGTGTATCGTCACAACTCGAAAAAACTGAATTTTTGCTTTGTATGGGAATAGTTTCTTTTGCCTTTTTAAAAATTGATTTCTTCTGTATTGATTATATGCTTTTTTGTAACACTTCGTATAGATACTTTTTATGTAAAATTCGCTTATAATATATACTGTTTTATAGAAAATTAAATTTTTTCCTTAATAGTATACATTTCTGACGGTTTTTTTTTAATTTTATGATTATTGCCTATAAAATCAGGTTTTTTAGATAAAAATAATAGAATATTAGTTTTAATATATAACAATCGCAGGCCCTCTTCTATTGACTCAATTTGTTGTCGACTGAAATTTTATTAATTTTTTTTCAATCTTTTAACGAAGTATTTCGGCGGAAAATTTTGCTTTAAATTATTTCTCTAGTGTCGTCGATTTAGGACTGTTTGTCGTGATCTTCATCCCTTCAGAAATACGATGTGCTTCGTGTGAAGAAGCTTTTATATTTGTACCTCTCGATACACAATCTTTCATCTCTGAATGTTTTTCTTTTCAAATATTTTTGAGTTTCAATGTATTTCACATTAATTGAATAACTGATTATGGCTATTTGTCATTATTTCTGAAAAAATGGCTCTTTTAACTTGCTATGCATTCTATTGGAACTCCGATCAGCTGTTTTCAGCGTCGCGCCGTCACGTGACTATGACGACACGTGCATAAGGTCCACTGGAAAAACAGTGATTATCTATAAAATACATCCCATAAACACCCTCTTCTAATGACCATAATTTTTATACAATGAGAGATATTACACCCTTCTTCCGGCTTGCCATGGTCGCCGAGAGCCGAGTTACCTCCGCGGTCTTGCACAGCTGTCGTGTGCTTGTAAAATAAAAATATTTGCTATTTTATTTATTCTGTTTCGAAACACAGATGTTAACCTTTTCTAGCCTAGTACTCACCCCACTACCGAAGAGATTGACAACGCAAATGTTCCGCCAATTTATTTAATATATATATGGATATGCATCTCAAAAAACAGCATTACGTATGGTCTTTTCAAAATAATACTGAAAAATGTGTAAATATTTGATTTTTTTCGACTGAATATGCGCCCCTCGACTAGTGTTCCCTAGGCCATGGCTTAGGTTGGCCTTATGGGAAATCTAGGCCTGATGACAGTGGCGGCGATTGGGTGGAAAAAGTGAGGGGGCAAAAAAATGTGTAGGCATCTAAGAGACCCGTGAATTTAAGGGGTAGACAAAATTTAAAAATTTAGTTTAAAAAATTAGCTAGCTTCCCCGAACACTTGCTTTTTTATAATTCCTAGTTTTGGGCAGCTAAAATGAAATAAAAATTTAATTTTTCTCTAAAAAAGTTGGAGGGAACTGCCCCCTAATCCCTCCGACTCGTCGCCACAGTCTTCTGATCAATCTTGTGAAATAAACGATCAAAAATAGAAAAACATTTCATCTCCCGCATCAAAGTATGATGTGTCCTGAAATCGAATAATTGGCTAGCATATACAAAACTCATATGAAAACTGGTCCGCGGATGAGCACACAGAGCTGAAAAAAATCAGATGCAAAACGTCCACCAGTGGCCACACGGTCCGAATGAAGAAGCTGAAAATGACCACCGGTGAGCAAATGGCTTGCAACGTTACAAAGTTTTATTTTCTGTATTATCAATCAGTACAGTATAATTACTTAGTCATTCTTTAAATCCAACCCAAAACGGATGTTCGTCAGCAAGGCGTTTCAGGAATTAATTGGGCATCAATTTAGGGCCATTTTTTCTATTGGTTGTATATTAAAATACTTTTGCGATTGAAACTGATGTAAGAAAAGAAATTTCTTTAAATTTATTAGATAATATTAAATCGACTAATTATTGATTGGCAAGTCAAGACAGTGCATTAGGATTCAAGATAAATTGAAACATCTAGATTTTCGTTTCGATGAAAAATTTGACAAGAACTTACGATAACCTTCTTTTCATTGTTAACCTTCCAGTATGTATGTACGAGGTACTTATGTCGTGCATCGCATTACATATTTATATCTTGTTGTTTTGGAAAATAAATGCTATCTTTATGTAATCTGCATTTGTTAGCTCCATTCTTAACAAAGATTATAGAAATAAAAACTGCTCTTAAATTTACAAAAGAACGATATAAGTATGTAATACCATGCACAATATATCTCCTGTATACTCGTGTCTGCTGGAAAGTTAAATCACTGGTGCGCAAACCGTGGGTCGAGACCCCTTCGGATGTCGCGAAAAACTTTTATAGGTCGCTAAATTTAAAGAAATTTATTTGATAAATATATAAGACTTTTCTTTCAAAACCGTGCTTGCGACCCCTCTAGGGGTCGCCAAAAATTTTACACAAAGTGAAGGATCGGAAATGAAAAACTTTGAGCACCAAACCAAATTTATTTGACAGTAAAAAATATAAGTCTTTTCTTCAAAAAAATGTGGTCGCGGAAAAATTTTACACGAAGTGAAGGGGTCAGAAATGAAAATAGTTTGCGTACCACTGGGTTAAGTTTTTAATTAATCTGGGCAATCTCATATTAACAATAAAAATTGATCTTGTTAAAATCGCACTGTGTGGTCAATGTTTATTAACCACTTGATGCACCGATTTGAGTTGACTATGGCTAAAGCCGGATACAATTGAATTGAAGGCATTAAAATCTTTTTCGTTGTTATTTATGAAGTCATTAAGAGATAGCCGCTTTGATTAGAGGTGTTAAGAAACTTAACTTGGACATTCAAAAATTGATGAATTTGGTGGTAAATATACCTAACCCTGCCTAAAAAAAGAGTTAATTTAACAATTCACATTAGGAAGTATATAAAATTTGTCAACTGAAAAGACACGCAAAAATCTATCTCTGAAGAAAGATCTCCGAAGCCTCATATCGTGCAAAGTTCGTCGTTCTTATTCCGACTTCCCGATTCACTATAAATCGTCTTATCACATCTTTCGAGGGGTTGGCCGCAGTAGGACTGTGATTCACGTTACCCGCAAACAAAGTGTTAATTATTAAAGTTTTGAATTTAAAATGGGGAGTCGTAATGCAGCTGGTGCGTTGTCTTTAGTTCGTCGCCGGAAGTTCGAATCTCGAGTCCCGATTGTATAAAAAGACTTTATCATTCATTTTCCTGGTTTGGAATTGGTTTATGCGATATATTTGCTTTGATTGCATTTACGTCACTATAGATAATAAGGAAGGTCCATTACTACTATTTAAATAGTTTCGCGCAGTCGCATAATGTGTTTCTCTGGAGTGGAATTCTATAAATATGTGCAAAAGGCTTCTTTTGTGCTGTTTTAGGATATTAAAATTTCCTTCAAACCGTTTCTTAGTTACTAGAATTGCTGCAATACATTTAACTATCTATCTGATAGTCGATTCAAGTTTACCACAAAGTTCGAACAAGAACGCGACTAAAACAGCAATGATAAAATACATACATGGAGATGAAGTTTCATTTCAAGATATTTTATTCGACAAGGTTCTTGTTAATTAAGTACAAATGGATTTAAAAATTGCTCTAAAACACTAATCCCGATACAGCACATAAAACTTTTAAGAACAGTGATAATATATTTCAGAACACTAAAAGCAAATTTAAACTTGCGTAATGAAATATTCCAGTTCTGATTAATTAAAGGCAGAAGTCGTCAGTCAAGCAAATGAATATCTGATGATCGTAAGAAC
>BGPR01012581.1:0-19570 GCA_013235015.1 Araneus ventricosus | reverse complement strand
AAAATAATGCATTGTAAATACTTGCGAAGCAGACATACGTTTTTATGTAATTTTTACGTATTCAAATTATAACTATACTTAAAATATGTAATAAATATAATGCAGTTATATATTTTTAGTATTTTTTCATAACCAGCAAAACATCAAGAAGCATACCAGGTCTACCAGAAAATTTTGAACAGCATCTCTTTATTGTGCTGGCATTGGGAAACCGTATCCCTATCTGATTTCGCCAGTATAAATAAGACCGCCTAGAAATAGATAGAATAATTAAATGTCTCGAAATATCTTCTTCTACTGTCCACTTGATTTTGCTTTTATTTTCCATTGCGGCATTTATAGTTATGCTATGTTGATGTTAAGATTTTTTTAAATAAAATTTCTCCTATTTTCGATACTTTTTTCAGTTTACTTTTTAAACTTTTATTTTCGGTTAAAATACTGTTAATTTACGTTTTCGTTCTCATTTCTTTTATTTTTTTCTCTGATTTTTCTCCGTCTACTTTTTTGTCTTTTCGAGTTCATTATCAAGAAATCTAATTCTTTCCAGAAGTAATGTATTTTTTTTTTCAGTTTCAAAGCAAGATGAGAAAATGTTTTCAGTTTTTGATGTAGTAAATGGCTCCATAGCTGTCGTGACATGCTTTTTTAAGCCTCAGACATTTTAATATAATTTTTGTTTCCTGCAAAATACTTCTTTCCCTTCTCCTCTGATTTCTACTTGAAATATCTTCCCCATTATCCCGCAATGGCAAGTTGACACTCGGAACTGCATCAAGTTTTAAAATTTTCTTTTGATTTAAACCAAGTAGACGATTTCTTATGCCATCCATATAATCGCTTGGCCAAAAGTGGTTTATATGATCTTACCTTTTACATTTCGAGATCCAAATTTTATTCAGATTCGGACATACTGAAAACATACGATATATTACACCTCTGTCCTTCGTTTTCCTGTAATAGTTTGAGCACGTAGACATACATACAAGAGATGAAAGATTTTCTTAATATTTCATCAAAATAACAAATAACACAGAACAACACAGGAAAAAATAGCTAAGAATTAAAGAATCGCCAGTGGACGCTCTCGGACCCCACAAGCTTCCTGTCAGCGTAGTGACGTCAAAGCTGGTTTCCTCCCCCCATGTCGGCAATTCTAAAACTTCAAAGGTATGAACCAGCCCTTCTATTTCCCTGGTCCTGTTTTATCCATCTGTTTTTCAAAGAAGTGTAGTTCTCACAAGTAGTTTGTGTAGAATAATGCGTGATAAGCAATGCTGTCCCGGTTCTTAATGCCACTAGGTGCTATTGATTTTAATAAACAATCATGTGTCTTTAAAGAGGAAAATATAATAACAATTATAATCTATTTCAAAGAAAAAATGCTGTTTTCAAAAATGCATTAAAAATGATAAGAAAGCTTGGTATGATTCTTTAGAATAATTGAAATATAGCCATTATTTTATGGAATTAATACTACTTCTTACCCATTTAAAAAATTTTAGCCATGGACCAATAAAGGCCATCTGTAACTCCTCCCTTATTTCCCAAAGTGTATGCGATGGATATGGATTCGTAGAACGCGAGCAGTGTCGTCCCCCCACCCCCACCGCATTCCACGAGAGCCACATCGACCGAGATTAGAGCCGCCGAGAAGGAGGAATTAGAAAAACGATAATCGGTGAAATTTTAAATTTTTTAATAATGATAGAGTAAAAAGTAAGGACTTTGAAGGACTTTTTAAAAATTGGGCATAAAAATAAGGATTTGTAAGGACTTTTAAGGACTAAATGTAACAGTAAGGACGCGTACGAACCCTCGAAAACTCTGCATGTTATAAGCAAAACACATGCGGAAAAATTTGGGATTTTTTAAAGAAACATTTATATCTTCCCGAATGTTTGTTCTATGCTTACGAAAATGCATGTAAATATTATGCACATAAACCATAACCATTGATAAATGTTACATCTCGTTATCAGCTTTCTGTGAAACAGGATGGGTGAAACTCCATTTTCGCCTTCATCCCTTGCTGGTGGTCCCCCTAATTGCCCTCGTGACGGAATCGTCACTGTAATATGTATCTGATACTCGATTGAATGTCACACGATTCTCCAGAACTGATTTCGAAACATAGGCTTTGTATTAAATGGAAATTTTTCGCATTTTACGAAATGTTCCTTAACTTTTGTATGCCAGTGTAATTCAAGATTATAAATAAATCTTCACTGCTATTATTAGCTTAAAATTTTTTGTTCTTTTTTGCCGTACTCATTTCTAGATGAAATGTTTCTTAATTCTAATTTTTGGATATATTTTTTGAGACCCTGTTAGCTTTCAATTGGCCAAGTTCTAATGCATAAGGATTTTTATTTTCAGAGTATTTCACATTTACTACACGAATAATACAACTATGGGTATACCCCAAGAGAATAAAACAAATGTTTTCTGGAAAGATTCATAGTAATTTTCAATATTTAATTAACATGAAAATGATGGTAAAAGTTTTATAAAATATTCCATGACTTTAAAACAGACCATAATACTGATTTGAAACAAGTATTTTTACCCCTGGTGTTCTCTTGAATAGGGTGGGTGTGTCGATATCAACAAAACCTATTTAAATAAATTTGATAATAACTTTTTTAAAACATTCTTTTATTAGAGCAAAAAAAGTAGATTTTTTTTTACTTTTAATTATATATTATTTTTCTCGAACTCACTCCAGGCGACACCATTTGTATGGAATCAAAATTTAATTAATTAAAACGATTGAATGATAATTATATTCTGAAAATAATAAAATAGGGTATTGTCATTCGAACATGTAAGTGTACAAAATCTGAAAACTCGAGCACATCCAAGAAACGAGTGAAAAATTGCTTACAGAATTCCATCTTTACGAACGTGCATCAAGTCAAGTGAAATAAAAGTGTATGAAAATGGGATAACGTTCATACACAATAGAAATTTTATACATAAGTATCATTGTTTAGAATCTTACCGTGCTGATTGTGAAGGAACTCGCTCATTTTCATAAGCACATTGGAGCGCAGTCTCAAATTTTCTTGAAGTTTAGGAGAGCGTACTTGTAGTTTGTTGTTATATTGATCTATTTAAAAGAAAATAAAAATAAATTTCACTCTAAGAAAAGCAAAAATACAGTAAATAAAAAAATATCAATACAGTCCACTAAGATAATAAAGTGCGAATGGAAAGAAAAAAATTAGTGTATATGTTATCGGCAAAGTTTGAAATCCGGCATTCTATAGAATACCTAGGCATTTTATAGAATGCCGAAAACTGGCCAGCAATGTATGAAATAATTAACATTTTACACATTTCCTAGGCATTCTGTAGAATGTCAAATGACAAAACGGTAAAGTGTGAAATGCATCGCCGTTTCGGTTTTTTAAGAAATTAGCAGTACACGCACGGCGTTGCCCGTGGAATCAGGACTGGGGAGAAAAATGCTAACAATGATACAAAAAAAGTTTTGAAAACAAAAGATACACATTATAGATTTTTAATGACATTTATCAAAACAGAAATGTATATATTATTGAGTTGACGATGACGCGAATGTAATGACGTCACCTGCCGGAAGAAATCGGATTCTAATGAAAGCATACGACGTCACCTGCCGCGAGGAACGTCACGCAGCAACCAATGAAATTGCAACAATGCGTGCTGGAATCGTCCGGAGAAATCTCTCTACCAAAAAAACTGTTTGAACTGATCAGGGAAAAATTAATTTTAAAAAACGAAAAAGATATTTAACAGTTCTTCGTTTTAAATCAGACAGAAATGTTCCAGTTATAAGCTGAAAAAAATGAAAATTATAGAGATGTTAGAACGTCATATGCGATAATTTGAAGAAATCTTTATTAAAAATTACCATAAAGGTGACTATTTTTCGAAAATTGCTCAAAATTCAGTAAATTACGTTAGACGTACGAAACAAACTTCATTAGAATGGAAATCGTTTGCTCTTTCCGATGGTGTAACTGTTTTCTTTGTACAATTATTCGAAGCCATGCTATTGAGAAATGAGTGCGAAAAATCTCCTAAAACAACACAAAATATTAAATAAAAAATTTCTAGATTAAAGTTTAAAATTCCCGCTTCGAGGTGCATTCAATCACCATTACGACTACCTGCGTGCCAAATTGCGTGGATGTAAGTGCGATAGATTCGTCTGGACATCGCACACACACAAACGTTGCCTTTTATAAGTATAGATAAAATTAAGTACAATTCAAAATAAAACTATTTCTTTTCTTGGTGCAAGAAGTAGGTTCATATTTCATTTCGTTTTCTTTAATAAGAAAAACATAAATTTGGTTCTGTACAACTTTCATTTTTTTTCACGTATTTTGAATAAAAGTTTTTTAATGGCATTCTCCCATTATGTTTTCAAAATAGCATTTTTTTGCGGGGAGAGGGGAATGAACGTTTTTAAAATAATGAACTATTATGACCTCTTTCATAGTTTGCCTAAATAGCATTTTTCATTCTATAGAATGCTAAGGTATTATATACAATGCCTAGGGAAAGTATATAATATTTCTCATATTTCATACTTTGCCTAAAAACCCCCAGCTATAGAATGCAGCCATTTCATACATTGCCGGTAACTTATAAATCAATATGAATTCATAAAATAGCTTACCCTACAAACATCATAAAGCACAAGAAAGCTTTTATTGAAGGTTTCATATGACAATTTATTCATTTTTATTAATTCATTTTTTTTATTCATTAAAAACTATTTTATCATATGTAGAAAAGATTATTTTGTCATTAGAGTTGACATTCCTATTGAATGCTAAAGATAAGATATTTGAAATCATTTTAATTAGTTACCTCTAAGCTGCCACTCATTATTATAATATTATAAGTTATTAATTGTAATTAAGAATGAAATTCTGACTCATTCTCACTCGCAATTAATAATTAGGGAGAAAACAACTTTAACTCCTAAAAATTCTACGGTACAGCTTAATTTTTCGAATTTAAAAATTTTGCTGCAATTGATATTTTCATTTTAATTAAAAATAAAGTTGCAGATGATAAAAAAGATTTTGTGTATTATAATATTTTATATAAAAGTATTTTTACATACAAAATATTATATATACTTTTAAAACGTGTTTATTTACATATGCATTAGCACTCCATAAAGTGCTAATTTTAAATAGAATTTGTCTGTCTCACATATGACATTTAAAGCTGATTTGATATGCGATAATTGTAACCTTTGCCATATTTTAAGTCTTTTTTATCTGAAATACTGAAACATAAGGAAGGTTTTAGTGATGATTTCATAACAATTTTTTATTAATAAAAGGCAAGAAAATATTCCCATTTTACACAAAAACAATACTTTAACAATAAATGCAGTTATAAAAGTAATAATTGATCAAATTTAACAAAAATTAATTTAAATATTAATAGAAATTAAATATAATTGAAAATATTTTTGCATTATATAGAAAGGCGTATATGCAGCTATTTCTAATACAATACAAGACACAAAATTAGTAATTCAAAAATTAAGTTAAAAAATAAAATATATAAAAATAGAAAAAGTAAACAATAAAAAAATAATAAGATGTATTGTTATCATTTGTATTATTGTTTATTTCTTATTATTTTTTAATTTTTCTATTTTTTAACTTAATTTTTGAATTACTAATTTTACAGTTATAAAACATATGCAACAAGTTTAATAATTTTCAATTTTCTTTGTGTTTAACTAAAGATGCATTTATATAGACTGATGTGTCATTGGAACAACAAGGCCTTCTTATAGTATTCAGTATTATAACAAAAAGAATTATGGATAACTATGCAACATTTTTTAATACTTATAGTGATCTTTAGAAGTAATGGGCAATCTTGGAGTGCTGGCATTAAGAAGTTTGATATCCTTAGCTTCCACATCTATTTCTCCAGTTGACATCCGCTAAATACATTTAAAAATTTTGAATTAAAAGGAAACTGAAAGTATAGCATTTATGAATGAAATAAGAGTAGCTAAATAGCTATAAAAACTTTTGTATGGGATCAATTAAAGATTTATTTCAAAAACTAACTCAAAATATGCTCATGACATGGTTTAGTAAATTTTTGCTACTAATTGCTAGGTACAGTTTTACGTACTTTTTACACTATACCCAATGAAGATTTTGATCCCATTTAAAAAATAAAAAAAAAACTTTTTTTGGAATAGAAATCCAACAAAATTTCAAACAATCCAGAATATTAATGTCATACACAGATATTCAAACAATTTTTTTATAAGTCAAACAAAATATCTAAATCTCAAAATTTGTGAAAATGATTTCTTTATATAATTCACCAAATTAGTTTTATTTAAAAAATGATTGCTAAGTTCTGCTTGCTTTTTATTACGGGGATGAAAAAATTTTGGGTATTGGCATATTTATATTTTTCTTTCCTAATAACTTTGCAAGCTCGATATGGTTAGCAAGATAAAGAAAACTGTTATGAACTGTCTTCTGATCTTTTAATCTTTCAGAATACAAATTTCAGTGTCTTAATTGTCAAAATATTGAGGTCCACTTGTGTTATAAAAATCTTTACATCTCTATTAGAAGTTTAACACATTAATGCCCAGCATGCTCATTTCACTTCTGTAGCTCAACTGATCGCATCGCATTGCTTCTTTTCCTAGTGGCGAATCAAGGGGATTGGGGGGTATGTGGCTGCAGCCCTCCCAGAGCCAAACCAAAATTCTTGATATTTTTCAAATCACTGCACCTGTTTGTTCTCAATCTTTTATTAAAAAATAAAACGTGGCAACATTGCTTTCTGGCTTGACAGGCTAGAAATTTTTCTCGCTTTTGTAGTCATTCCACCCTGTCGCGGTCGAAAACACTTTTTGGCTAGAATTCAATCACACTGCATCTGGTCTGAATCTCTTTTAGCACGAAGCCACGCCCACATTCATGAGCGTTGGAGACCTTCTCACGGCTTTTATATTATACACTGGCATCCAAAAGTTAAAGTACAACATGTTTTTCGAAGCTCACCAAAAAAAATGGCAGTAACAATAAAATTCATAGTTTATATGAATGATATTAACGAACTATAAAAAATCATATGCAAAAACGATAGCTAGCACTTTTATTTTATAGAAAAGAACAGGTATATATGAGTGAGAGAAAAGCATTCAAATGTCAAGCTTTCGCAATTTCGTGTGTAAGTTTTGTTGACAATAGCCAGCATAGTCTAGCAATGTCTAGGAAAAGTCGTTTGCCCGATTCGTTAAGGTGGAGAGCGGTCGGATGGATGGAAATGGGGTTGTACCAGGCTGATGCTGCTAGACGTCCCATTGTGTCTCGCAGTGTGGTCCAACGACTCTAGTATCAATATGAATCCGAAGATTCTGTGTCCAGAAGACATGTTTCAGGCCGACCACGAGTTACAACACCTGCAGAAAACCGTTTTCCTGCTCTTTCGGCCCGAAGGAGAGAGGCATTACTGTGCCGCAGTTCGTTGCAGCAACCTATTCGTCTTTAAAATTTCAAATTACGCTCTGCATCGTTCCAAACTTTTGGCTTTTTTGGTGTGTTTATGTCAACTACTATATCAGAAATAAATATTGAAATCGATTTCGAGTACCATTGAAGCCATTCAGTGTTTACCTCTTAAAAATTTCTAATAATGCATTTTAGATTGTTTTTCCGCCCATTTAAATTCGATTATTTTTTAATAAAATTTTCGATTTTATTATCGACTGAATATTTATTATTCATATCTGGGACAGGACAAGTTAGTTTAGCCTTCCAAAATGTTTTTTTCGACTGAAATATTTATTTTTACGTCATTGAAGAAAAAAGTGAAAATGCTTCACTGACATAGATGATATTAAAAAAATAAGATAATGAAAATGTCGGGTTTATCGGTGCTAATTTTTGGAAATTTTAGATGAAAATAGGGTACAGAAATGATTTAAGATAGCCTCAAAGTGTGCAAAGTTGTGCACTTTTTAAAAAATCACTTCAAAGTCACTTCAAATTTGAAAATTTAATGAAAAAAGGGCATTTGAAATATAGAATAAACCTATGGAAAATATCAAAATAATCTGTAGAAAATGTTGCCATTGACCTGATCAGGAATCAGACATCATAAAAGAAAAAATCTAAAATAAGACAGATAAAGAGCAATGTAAGACTTTACAGAACGAAATTTGAAAGCTCACTGAAACGAGACTCAAGTGTTCGAAAGACATTCATCAAAACAATTGGGGCTTTCAGGGTTCCAAACGGTTCTCTACCAACCCCCAAAGAAAATAAACCCATTTGCCGACCTCGAAATTTCGTTTTTTGTCTCTCTACAAACCGAAATTGCACCACCGTGCGCCAGTCCAAGTTCGGCAACTCTCCTCTAATACCATAAGAGAAATGTCATATAATAAAAATATTTGTAAATAAATATGGAATTAAAAACAACCAATTTATAAATGACAAAAACCAGGTACAGTAGAACTCCGAGAATCCGAACTCCAGAAATCAGAAATTTCGGATAATCCGAACATCTTTCTTTTAATTGTCTGAAAAATTTCTTCTAAAAAATGAAGGAAAAATAACAATTACGAATCAGAAAAACAAAGCTAATGTTTAATGCTAACTTAAATGAAGTATTAGAATTGGTCTTTATGGATGAATATAATACCTTAATTAGTAGAAACAAAATCAGATGTCTTCTTTTCACCCTCAACTTGTTTGCCACTGTATGGTGCGAATCACCGCTAGCTCTTTCCATTAATGCATCTAGAGTCAATACTCTACTGCAGCGTTTCCCAACCAGTGGGCCTCGGATGGCTTATTAGTTGGCCGCGGAACGCTAGTCAAGAGTCGGAGAATCTTCAAGAATCATCACTTGTTTTTTTGCTTTATAAACGATATATTTTTAATCGGTTTGCAGAAAACTTTACTAATTGCATACATATACGTGCATATAATATACTAGCAGCACCCGGCGTTCCCCGTGACATGATTATTATTATATCTGTTCTCAGAACCTGAAAGAGGAAAAATTAATTTTAAGAATTTATTAAAATAACTAAATGAAATGATTCTTGGGTCAGTAAAATGGAGTAAGTCAGTTAAACTGGCACAATAAAATGATCGAGAATATGACGTCAGTTTCGCTTGATACCGCCAGCCAATCAGATTGAAAAATACATGCTGGAAATGTTAACTTAGTCTCCGCGGTAGAAAGCTTCGACAACGAAAAAAAATCCGATAATCGTTCTTGCTTTAAATAAGGGAGAAATGTTCCTGTTATTATCTAAAAAAATTTGAAAAAGATAACGGAAATTAAACGTCGGATGCAGTAATTTTAGTTTTAATTCTTAAATTTAGTCCGAAAAACGGACTATTTTTTTAATTCAGTAAATTACGTTAGACGTTCAAAACAAACGTCATTAAAATGATAATTGTTTGCTTAATCTGATTATTTTTGGAAAAAAAAAATTTTAGAATTTATAAGAATAATTCCTATAAACCACGTAAAATGTTAAGAATGGAAACCAAATGAAATTTTGAACGATTTCAAATGGACCAATACACCTGAAAAGATAAAGACAAACATAATTTCCTTGATATTCGTCTATGGATTGTATACATGTATTGTATGTGTTTGTACTTTTTTACCTGTATGTTTAGCTAGTGGGCCACAAAATATTGTTTATACAATAAATGGTTCGCACAACCGAAAAGGTTGGGAACCGCTGCTCTACTGCATTTGGTATAATCACGAGTATTTTACGGAATTCCCTGGAATCCGAACAAAGGTCAGCCCTTATTATTTCGGATTCCCGGGGTTCTACTGTACAAATTAAAACCGCCCCCCCCCCCACGCTCTCAAAAATTAAATTTGAGAGGAAAGTTTCCTTCAAGGCAATGGTTTGGACATAACCAAATTTATGTGGGCATACACAAAAGAAAAAATAAAATTAGTTTATTTTTTATCTTTAGAATACATACATCAACCTAGTCAAATTTAACTTTTATATTTTAAATATGACATTCCCTTAGTAAAGTAACTTTAAATTCATCAGACCAGTGAAAGCAAAATGGAAAAAAATTACATTGCATTATATTGCGAAAGTAGTATGCAGTTAAGGAAACGAAAAGATAACGTATCAAAAATACTTAAAAAGCCATCTACAACAGTACAAAAAATATAGCTGTTACAGATAAAGCGTGGAATCCATTATTTCATATGAAATACCTAGTTATTCTAACTAGGTATTTCATGGATTACCTAATTAAAATAATACACTTAGTTATTCTATGAAATAACTGAAAATATATAGAAAGAAAAAATAAAAGTATGCCTACATATAATAACGGTTCCATAAATTAAAAAAAAAAAATGAAAATTTACTCAGGTTAGATAAGATTTTTCTAAAAAATATATTTAATTTTTTATAATGCATTTCTTAAAAATAATTTTATAGGTTACATTTATTATGTAACTGAATTTCTCCCTAGCTCTGTAACAAGTTATGAATAAGATAATTATTATTTTGTCTACATTTTCTTAATATATCAAAATTATTCAAATAGTACAATATTGCTACAAATTTATACGTGTATGCATAGCACCTTGTTTAGCTTGATTATTCAATCTAAAACATTTCTTAAATGATAAAAGCGAAAGAGAAAATAATAAAATAAAATCAGCTATTTAATTAGCCATCAGAGAATTCATTGTCGTGTAATTTTCCAATAGATAAAAAAATTACTTTCCTATTAATAGTATATATTAAAATACATATATAATAACTATACCATGCATTTTCCATTCCATATCATTATATCAAAAAGTAATCAACGAAGATGAGAGAAAATGAACTTTAGTAGAATGAATTTCATAATAAGTGGTTATCACGTTTTCATTCTTCAAAAATATAAAATGATAAGAAATAAAAAGATTAGAACTGTTTTGGCATGAAAATATTAAAACAATGAAATCGATTTATTAGATATTTAGACTGAAGAAATGAATAATATCACACACTCAAATGGTTTTTTTTTTGGGGGGGGGGGGGAAAAAGTAGTAATTAAATTTGCCTCTGTCGATTTATTTCTTGACTGACCAAACAAATATTGGTAAGACTTAAGAACAATGTGTGGTTTCTCGCCAAACTGGGAAATTGCGCCAACCATCCAAAAAGTCGCCAAATATCCGCCATCTTGAATGGTTTCAAGATAGCGGCGATTCTAATGACAGCCCTAGCAAAAAATGTAAATAGTAAATAAAATTGGAAATAGTACATAAAATTGCAAATACTACATAAAATTGTATGAAATTTAACATGAATTTTCTGAAATTCTGGCAAAGTTTTAGGGTTGCCAACAAAATGAAGAACATTTGGCGAGAAATCAATTTGGCGAGGGAAAAAAATTCAACTTGGCGGACCGCACCTTGTTCTTTAAACTTTCAGAAGCAAAAAAGGAACCATTAAAATGAGAAATAGATATAAATTGATTAAAACTTACTTAATAGTGTTCTGTTTCTTTATTTCCATGAGTTGGGCCCACTTTTAAAACCAGAAGTTAAATCGAAGTGTCCTATCATTTGCAGAGCGTACCGTAACGACCAGTCAACATTCCTGAAATGTATCTCCGTCCGAAAATGATACTAGCGCTTATTGAAAGAACTGATATAATTAACACAGAATTTTGTTTAGAACACCGATATTATTTATTCTTACTTTCAAAACGGATGTTCCATACTTTCCAGAAAGGGTTTTTTTTCTTCTTTTTTTCTATTCTGATTGAGATACCGGTATCAAAATTTGACCTTGGTGCTTTGTACTTGCTTTCATCGCCTTGGAAGTTTAGATTCGTTAGATTTATTGTTTTTATTTTATTCCTTTTTCATTTTTATATTAAAGCATTTTCCGGAATACTGCTGCTTTTGAAATTACCATTTATCGATCTGATTTATTCTCTGTATTTGCGTTGTTGTTTATATATATATATATTATCACATACATCAAAATAAAACTTAAAAATATATTTTATGAAAAGTGGAATATGAGAGCGAATCAGCAATTTGAAAATCAAATCAAATTAAAATCTAAATATAACAGAAATAAAATAACAAATCAGACGAATATGAATGAGGCTAAAGAAAAAAATAATAAAAAAAGTGGAAATGAAAATCAGAAAGCTGTATTACTGGCATTTCTTTCATTTTAAGTAATTTTTACAAAATTAAAAAATATATATTTAAGTTGATTTTCTTTATCCCGAGTTCATTATTCGCGCCAAAATAGTGGCAATTCATTGGTTCCAGAACGTAGGCATTTAGTTAGGTTAAAATTACAGTTGACAAGAGATGTAAACTTTTCTTTTCTAAAAATTTTGACGAGATAAATGAGTGATCTGATCCACTGTGTATGGCATTTCACTTAATTATATTGTTAACCTTTTGAGAGGCTGTGCGTGGAATAACTACAAAAGAGTGAAAATTTCCGAAAATTTTGTTAGAAAGTAATGTTGCCAACTTTTTTTTTTTAAAAAAAGGAAATTAAGAACAGGTGTAGTGATTTGAAAAAAAACAAAGAATTTTGGTTTAGTTCCGGGCGGGCTGCAACTCCATAGTAACCCCCCTGGATTCACCGCTGCTCTAAAGGTCTATTGGCTCAGATCTGACTTCAAAAGCTAGAAACTTCAATAAACAAATTTTGTCAATTACAAACTCATTATACTTCACTTGTATGCAGTTTCGAATCCAGGATTCGTGTCTGGGGGCTGAGAGGGGCTAAGGTCATAAAATGTTTGTATCGTTGTGATGGATGTCAAACCTCATAGCTTATGTTAACCAAAGCACTTTAACTTTGCAGACTTTCCTCACCTGACAATAAGAATCATAAAGAACACTACAATACTTTCGATAATTTAATGAAAAACATAATGAAATAACTAGCCAAAAAATGTGTTCGACCATGTCAAAACTGCGAGTACAAGTGGAATAACTAGAAAAGTAGGAAAGTTTTCGAGCCTGTCAAGCCAGAAAGTAATGTTATCACGTCTTTATTATTTTTTTAAAAGGGAAATTAAGAACAAACAGTTGTAGTGATTTTAAATAAAATCAAGAATTCTGGTTTAGCTCTGGGGGACTGGAGCCCCATGGCCCCCTTGGATTCGCCACTGCTTGCATGCGACTATTATCAACACTAAAAGCTATATATTGAAGTGAAGCAGGAGGGACAGAAATAAGAGACGTAAATCATAATTAAGAATAAAATCATTGAATAAAGGGCCAGTGAGGACTTGAAGAAAATATCCATTAAAGTATTAAAATTCCTTCATGTAGAAATACCTGGATCTTCTAATTAAGTATTTGAAATGGGATATTCATTTGCAAAATTTAACCAGGCTAATTTAGATTCTAAAAATTCATTAACATTTTCATATTTTTGTTTTAACCTTTAAAACGTGTGTTCTTAAAGCAGGTTTGTAATACTTCGTTTCTTTCAACAAGATGATGGCTAATGTATTTGAAGCATTTTTAAAATGTACGGAAGATAAAGGTAGTTAACAAAAAATTGTCTGTCACTTCTTGAAAATATTATGCTAATGATTTCTTAAAAAGAAATAAAAGACACAGCACAAAAATGAATTATTAATAAATATAAAAAGTACTGAATTCAAAAATTAAAATCGAAATTTGCGACAGAAATTCAGATTCATTTTGGATATCAACTAAATCCTGCCCAGAAATCATTTCTAATATTTAAGAAAGTCGTAACGTTTGGAAACCTAACGACTTTACAAGCAGGGCGAGCCAAAAGCCAACTTTTCTTAAAAGAAGGAGAAAAAATCTTTTTATGAAATTATTAATTTAAATTAAAGTTCATCTCATGAAGCGACTTTCAAAGCGGTTTGTAATAAAAAACCCCCTTTTCTTAAAAGAAGAAAAAAAATCCTTTCATGAAATGGTAAATCTAAAAGGTTAATAAATTTAAATTAAAGGTCATCTCATGAAACATAAGTCGCGTGATTGTTAGGGAAACACTGCATCCTCAAGAAATTCGATCTGATCTATAGATTTATGTATTGGACTCAAGTATCTCTCCATGGGAAAATTTATATTCTCACAGAATCATCCCAAATGTATATGACAGCAACCAAGGGCGCCCATATGATAGTTTGTGGGGGGGGGGCCTAGACCTGGGTGTATGGAGTATTTTTAATATTTTGGAAGATGAATGGCGACTTGTAAGTAGCCATAAAAAAATTTCCAGTTCCGACCCTGTTAAAAACTTTGTCCTGCTACTAAAATACTAGGCCACGGTACTCATACTCCTATAAAAAAAGAATAACACGTTATTTTAACTACTTTATCGAAACCAGCGAATATTTAGCAACAAAAATGCAGAAGCAAAGTCCTTATACTTTAATACAGAAAACAAACTAAAAATGAACACCTTATAATATTTGACACTGGTATTGATATAAAATGCAAACTGTAAGGTAAATTCCATTAGTAGTATATAGACAACAGTTGGAGCTTGCACACGTACCGGCGCCTACAAAAAACCGATCGGCTGTCGAGAGTTGCCACTGCTCTTCGCCGACATTGGCAGCTGCGGGGGTCCTAGTGACATTGAGCATTTTTTATTGCAGAAACTCGGAACATATTTTTCAGTTGATGAAATTTATGAAAATGTCTCGGAAAAAATTCCCCTTTGAAAATCGTTCATAAAAAGCAAAATAAAAGTATATAATTTACGCGACATGCTGTACAAAATTCTTTATGTTAGGAACATGTTTTAACTTTTCTCAGTATGAAAAGTTAGTTGTACTTTTTCTCCGTAAATTTTCCTTATACATCCTTCATTTTTCATTTATACATGCGCACGAGATATCTTCAAAGTCATACATGTGTTTTATTAGAATGTTACAAAAATTCTATGAAATGTAAAATTCTTAAATTTTTCCTATAAAATGAAATTCTCTTCTTAAATAGTTTCATTGGAATCAGAAAGCGAAATGAAAAGCATTTTACAGAGTGATTGTAAATTCTCAATTCCCGAATTTTAAAAAATTGCGAAAATTCTAACATTTGCACTGACGCCAAATTGTTCAGAAGAGAACATCAGTATACTGTTATAAGTAGGGGCGGCTCTTGTACAAGCCCTGCGGAAAAGCAGCACCCCTCATTGTATAAATTTAATCAGTAATTAATTTAATTTTGCGTGCAGTATTTAAATCTACCAACAACCTAACGCACTTTCCTTTCAGACGTAGGGTCAAACGTTATGTCTTCGTAGACGCAGAAGACTTTTTAAAGGACTGCATTTTAGTCAGTCCCGCTTTCCTTCTATTGCGCATGCGCAGTAATATTGCACCTTTTCTTGTAGGGGAAAAAGGTTCTGTTGAAAAGTGCATTTCCAGAGATGTTGGAAATGGGGTTTTAAGCTTTTTCCCAATATGAAAAAATTTTCCGCTAGCCCAAGCTTAAGAAATAATAAGAAAATGAAGGTTAGTTAATTTTAAATGAGCTAATTTTAAAATGTAATACTATAATTTCTTATAACAAGTATTTCCTTGTATGTGCAGTTATTTTAACTTCAGACGTCATGATTTTTTCTCCTTTAATCGCAGCTGCTTAGAATTTTATAAACGAGGGTAAAGATTGCAGGGAAAATAATTGAGAAACTTGATTTTGAATTTAAATATTAATTAAAATAGTTTAACAGCAATTTTTTAGAAATAAAAACTTACCTAAACCAAGTAAAAAAATCTAATTACTATTTTTCTAATCAAATTATTAAGTCAATCAAAATTAATTAAAAAATTCAAATTTCAATCTAGGCAGGAATACATTATCCCTTAGAGTAGTATTATAAGTTACATATTTTCAGAACTTAATTATCACACAATCGGTTAATTTAAATAAAGATTGTTACCATATAAGCGACGCCACCTGATAATGAATTTGAGAAAAATCGATTTCAAGACCCATAATATTAATAATAATGTATTAAAAATCAAAGAATGAATGTAAAAAAGTATTGAAATGAAAAAAATCCAATGTTTAATATTCTAATAAGAGTGCATTTTTAAATATCTGTTTTAATTTAAATAATTAGAATAGAGAACAAAACCTATCCACATTTAATTTTTAATTCTAGGAAAAAGAATGTCCCTCTCAGTTACTAATAGTGCTTAAATTATCAAATGAAAATGCTGCAATATAATGGAATAAATCTTCAGTGGTTTTTTAATAATTGTTCAAAAGAAGGTAGCTGACTTATAACGGATTTAAACGTCAATATCGTGTTTCTTTTCAAATTCATAAAATGTAAATGCGTTACAATGTAATTTTGTTTATTCTTCCTCGCACAGTAAAAACGGTCATTATATGGATATTCTAATTGCTTCAGAGCCATAAGAAACGGCAGCTGAAATTAATGATTTACGTAAGAAATTTCTAACCGTACATAACATCTTGTGTTCTTTCTTTCCCTGCGATCCATTTTTCGCATGATTCTTAATTTTATTCAAGACTCTACACTTTTCCGAACAAAAACAAGACTTTCGGTTAGCAATATTTTCAGATTCCATTAAAAATGCAATTCACTTTTCTTTCGGTGGTAACATCATTCCAGATAAGCACAGATGAAAAACTAATTGAATGCATATTTAATGCAATCTGAAGCAGAAATATGATCTTTCTGTCAGAAACATATTTATTTTCTACTTTCTCATGCGTAGCGATAAAGGATATTTACCTGCAGAAGACATCTGTACAATAAATAACAGAAAATTTTTACCCAATATTTCTTGTCAGATACCGTAAGGTAATGTAACACGACGTTCTCGATATTTTTGTTTGACTAACTCGAATGTCTAAGCAGAAGACGGATAGTTTCGATGGAAAAAGCCTTCACAGGTGTTTTTTAAGCCAAATTTTCATGGGCTTCATTATTTAATAAAGAAGCGAATGCAATTATTATTATCATTGGCAGGTGTAAGATGATAATGATTTGGATAATACCCGTTTCAGAAAGGCACGACTACCACTTTCGGACGATCTTACTCCTCAGAGGGATGATAAGCAGTGACTAAAAACTGCACTTTCCCGGAGTTCTTTGTTAGGGACGTTTTGCGTTCAGTTATTCTTTTTTGACATCGATATTCGTTTTCGTTTTGAACCAATAATTTGGTTTTTAATTCGAAATCATAATTGAAATGGAATATTCGGTTTAAAAAGTAAATATCTCCTTCTCCATCTTTTATAACAACCCTAATTTGGTGAAATCAAAGGCGAATGGAGCATACGCCAAAGCGCGGTGGGTTTCCATATCTGAAGACATGCAATACAGTTGAATTTTCAAGTATGCGTAGTCAAAAATACAAAGAACTATCTCGTCATCAAGTTGGTGATGCATTGGAAGCAACTGCCATGTAAAAACATGGGGTAAAGTGGATCTGCACTATAACTGCACTACTTGTATTTGATACTCTGATCTGAGTAAAATAGCATTGCATTACGTGCGACCCATGCACAAACCCCTTAGATATTGTTGCAGAGATACGCTCTACTGTTTAGTCTTGAGACAGTAGAATGGATATAAAATTGACTCCCTGCTTTTCATATCTAAATTTCAATTGTTTTTTACTTCCATATTGTCTTTACAGTTTTATATTACAAATGTAAATATTTAAGTTGAAATATTGGTAATTTCAGTTATTTTAGTTTCACGTAATTCAGCTAATTATTTATTCATTTTATATTGCTCTTGTGTTTTATGTTTACATTGTTTCCATTCCTTTTTTTTAAATGTTTAAAATAATTGTATTTATTAACCATTATCCAATTAAAACTTAATTTTTATAATTACCCTTTTAAAACGTGATATTTTGCAACAGCGTATCTCGGAAATACGCCCGACCTTTCATATTGGTGTAGAGGTCGCTTCTGTTAAAAGTTTCAGATATGTTGTATCCATTCCTTTCGACTATTTACGAATATCTACATTTGCCCTCTCTCATTAGCAATAAATCTATCTGTAATATGAGGAAATATAACAGAACTGGAAAGTGCAGTTTTCGATTAAGTTATAATAATATCACTACAACAAACTCGGCTGGAGTACAAAAATTAAAAATATATTTATGATACAAGATCCCGAACTCCCAAGTAACAAAAACCCAAAAGATGAATCTAGAATCTTTTTATGCTACACAACGTAGAATGTATTCTTATCAGTTACTCATTGCATGATATCATCAATAAATCTAGCCATAATATGAGTAAATATAACAGGACTGGAAAGTGCAGTTTTCTATTAAGTTATAATAATATCACTACGACAAACTCGGCTGGAGTACTAAAATTAAAATATATTTATGATACAAGATCTCGAACTCCCAAGTAAGAAAACGCAAAAGATGAATCTATAATAATTTCAAGCTGCACGAGGAAGAATGTGTTCTTATCAGCTACTCATTGCATGATATCATCATACGATGACGTCGCTATCAACTACAAAAATACCTATGTGCTTTTCCATTGAAGGCTGTAAATTTCTCCGTCACATCACATTAATCGCATGCAAAATGTAAAGGATTATTGTTTCATTTCTTGAAGGAAGCAATAAAAATAAGAACACAAAATGAATTTATTATTTTTTCTTTTCTCTTTACAATGAAGCTGACTGACTTTAAATAATTTTCCAAATTTATCTTAGATAGAAAAGGCAGCCAAGTATCCTTCACAAGGAATTCTATTTATGGACGGAAATATCAAATTTAATGGAAGCTGTCAAATGTATCTTAAAGCCCTTAGAATGAAAATATCTCTGGAAGATTAAAATATATCGAATAAAATACATGATGCAACAGACTCTCACTTGCATCAGCTCGCTCAATAGAAGTTTTAATTTGAAGGTGGATATATCATTTTGATACTTGACATTAATTAATTTAAGGAGTTAGAACAATCTTACCTTCATGACTATTACAAATTCTTTCTCAAGGCTGACATGACAAGTAGATGATTCAGTAGTCTGGTGAATATTTCGAATTCTTCGCTACTAAAGGAAAAATACAAATTATCTCTTTCGAAAAGATGCACGAGATAAAAGTTTTACGTTCCATTTATCGCTGGAATAAGTAGATATTTATTGTGATATGTAATTTATTTGAAATAATTTTTTACTGTAGAAACTCGGAATATATTTTTCGATTGATGAAATTAATGAAAAGGTCTTGGAAAAAATTCCCCTTTGAAAATCTTTGATCAAAAGCAATTCTGTCGCACATGCAACATTATACGGTCCTTCAGGTCAGCAAAAGTTGCAACATTCTCTTGATAAACCACGCTCATTAAATGACCCCATATTCAAACATTACACGGAGTGATATCGGGAGATCTTTAATTTATTATTCTTTAATTTAATAATTAACCTTTTTAATCTCTAATTTATTATTCTTTAATTTCACAATTAAATTTTTAATCTTTAATTTATTATTCTTTAATTTCACAATTAAATTTTTAATCTTTAATT